>JAHBCN010004403.1:35000-64268 GCA_019359885.1 Listronotus oregonensis
GATTAATAATAATAAAACTAATAATTACAAAAGCAAAAATGATTTCCATACTTAATGACCTATTAGACCTGTCTGGGGAACACGGCTTGTTTTTTTGAACTTTCAATTAAGTTTAACGTTCCTTTTTAAAAGGAAAGAAAATGCTTTGTTTTTTGCTGATGATTTTTTAAATTTTATTTTTAGAGTCAAGGCAATTTTAGGTTCTTACGTGTTGCACACTGTGATACACCCTTTAAACAAAAATGGGCCGAATTTCAGATTAGGCATCAATCCCTCGTTTACCATTTAAGAGTCCATTCGCGCCGCGAAAATTGGATCCAATTTGGGGTTCGGGGCATAATGTTTTTCTCAAAAACGGTATAAGTTATCGATAATTTTCAAAAACTACATGAAAGCCAACACTTAAATCTAGGCTTCTGCTGTAACAGTTTTTTAAATTTGGATTTAGTTTTTAATATTTCCTTGAGTAAAAGTCACCCTAAAATCGGTTATGTTTATATACTATTTTCTCTTAACTCGACTTATATTTCAAAAATCCGTTACGGCAGAGGCATAGATTATTTCCTTACCTTTAAAATGGTGTAATTTATGTCATTTAAGTGAAAAATAGTTACCGAAAAACGTTATCTCCTGTAGGCTTGCAATCGGAAACAACATCGCATCGATACACCGAATTTGGAAGAACCTAAATTAAATATAATATTTTTAATGGGGCTATACGAAAATTGTGGTAGTGGGAGTTTGTTAGTCTCCGCCCACCGTCTCCGCGTCCTTTCACCCGACCCCTAAGGTGTAGCGTAAATGCACTCTTAAGAGAATATTTTAAGTTTTCCATCGTTGTTTTTTATTATTTTAGCCAAAAGTGTCAATATTCGGTTTCCTTAAAAGTGTCTTAATTTTGTTTACTCATTCTTTAGAATATAAGAGAGGAAAAGGCAAATCCTTTGTTTTTCAGGCCCTTACCGATAAAAAGCAATGAAAAAAACGCAATGCAAAATAAAGTAGGAATAAGCTGAATTTAAGATTAAGCTTCAATTACGCGTTAACAACTTGACTTTGAATTTGAATATTTTAAGTATTCCATCTTAGGTTTTTATTATTTTAGCTCAAAGTGTCAATTTCCTTGCGCTTAACGATAGAAAACTCGATTTTTAAAATAAATTGTGAAAAATAAAAAATGGAATACTAAAAGAAATATTATAATTAAAACTGGAAAGTTTTATTAAATTAGGTTTTAATTTACAATTACAAAAGCTCAACAAATTTGTAAAAAAAGGATCTAAGGTATCCAGATCTAGTTTAAAATGTTAAAAAAGTATTTATCCTACAGATACGTCTAAAATGACAGGTTTACAATATTCCTATTGATTATTTCTTTAAAAAAATGGGCCTTTAATTTTATTAATTTTAAGTTAAGCTGCTCAGGGTCCTCCTCAACTTACTTACAAAATTATATTGTAGTGACTCATTACTATTTAAAAACTAAGCTTATTTTATATCATCTTATACCGGGTGACAACGAAATCACTACCCAGCCCTTTATTTTCTTGAATGAAAACATATGGCTTTCAAATTTTTATAACATGTGCCTACCACTTCCGGTTTAACCAGAAGCGACATCAATTTTGATTTTTTCAATGGAACGCCCTGTATATTTTTCGGAATTCGGATTCTACGGATCATTTCTGGTATAATATCTATATTATATTCCATACCTACCTCTGCTTGTTTTTGAGAAAATGACCATTAAAGATGTTTAAACTACCGCACATTATGCAGTTTTATGGAAAAACAAATAAATGTTGTACAAATTTATTATATTTCATTTAATTTATCCTAAAGACTCTATTTGTAGAGGTCATAATCAAACTACTTCCGGCTTTAGCGGAAGTGCTGCGAAAATTGTCTTTTCTAATAATGTTACTTCAAAAATTTTAATGCAACATCATGTATATTTTTTAAAATTTGGATTCTACGGGTCATTCCTGATATAAAGTCTGTACTATATCCTATACCTATCTTTGTTAGTTAGGGCGATTGAAATGTTCAAACGACCGCATATTATGCAGTTATAGGGGAAAATAATTTTCTCAAAAACTAACAAAAATAGGTATAGGATATAATACAAATTTTATATTAGAAATGACCCGTAAAATTCAAATTTAAAAAAATATACAGGATGTTGCATTAAAATTTTTGAAGTAACATTTTTAGAAAAGTCAATTTTCGCAGCTTTTCCGGTAAAGCCGGGAGTAGTTTTATTATGACCTTCACAGATAGAGTCTTCAGAATAAATTAAATTAAACATAATAATATTTTATAACATTTATTTGTTTTCCCATAAAACTGCATAATGTGCGGTCGTTTGGACATCTTCAATCGCCCTTTTCTCAAAAACATAATATAGATTTTATATCAGAAATGATCCGTAAAATCCAAATTCCGAAAAATATACAGGGTGTTTTATTGAAAAAATCAAAGTTGATGTCGTGTCGTGATAGACACGTGTTATAATATCCAAAATCGGCATCTTATGATATAATATGTCATCCTTAAATTTAAAAGCCATATGTTTTTATTCAAGAAAATATAGAGCTGGGTAGTGATTTCGTTGTCACCCAGTATATATCTAAAATTAGGCAATATAACTGTTTAAGTAGGTGCAGACATAAATGATGCAAGCAGGACAAAAATAACTTTTGGTTGGTTTGTTTGCTTCCCTTCAACTTATACAGTCTTTTGTTTTGCTGCTTTAATTAATAAAACATTAGTTTTAAATATCAGTATATCTGAGAATCATAATATGTGGTTCAAACTGTTAATCAGTTAAAAAAGCTTCTATCTCTATTAGTTTTCACTATGCCAGTGTATCACTAGTTTGGGACACACTGTAAAGTATATATCTATTTTATGTTAAGTTGAATTTTCTGCATCTCGACTTTTTTTTTCTTGTGGTAAAACGTTAGATTTATATTAGTTTGAATTTACTGTTTATAATAAAAAACAGTAACCTTTTTAAAAAATTATTACTAATTTTTAAATTTTAACAAAATACTAAGGATCAAGTATTTATATGTAGGATATCTAAAAAAAGCACAGATCGCTATTGTCATCTTGTCACATGATTTAGTTACACTATTCTTATTTTAGATAAAAGGGCAAGTTTTTAATTGCTTCGATGGATCCAGCGCATTAAGCGCTAATTCATCAAACCGTTTTTAAACTACCACTGGAGAGTCCGATGGATTTCATTAAAGCGTTTTTATAAAATACTTAAGCAAAAAAATATAAATAAATATGGAAGAGAAACACAACAATCAGCTAAGCATTGACAGTTTCAGAACAAACAGCGAGCTTTTTTATACATTTCGCTTTAATTTGTTCCATAGAACTTCTCATGACGTCATTTGACGTTCAGCGCATAAATTCAGCGTACTTTTTATCTATGGAATAAAGAACTTGCCCCAAGTAATAGTCCAGGCAGTCAAGCATATCACCTCCGAATTTTTTATATATGCACCGATTAATTTGAAATTTTGACAGATGATAGATGGATGGTCGAAAAGCAAAATCTATATGGTGCCGATGTGCGCAACCACCCCTGGGGTGGGCAATTTTTTACCCAAAATACCCCCAGAAATCGATAGATGAGCAAATTTGAAGTAAAAAAATGGCATGTCAAGTTTTTTCGCCAGATCAATAGTTTTTGATTTATTCGCAATTAAAAGGTGCGATTTTTCGTTTAAAAAAAAACTCATTTTATAATTGTTTTTTACGCATAACTCTGTAATTATACGTTTTATCAAAAAAATGTAATGTACAAAAATAAAGCTTATAAAAAAAACAAAGAAATTAGGCTATTTATGGAGATGTTAAAGTTCTACCTAAGGCAAGTTATAGGTGCTTAAAGATTTTACGTGATTAAGTACTTAACCTCAAAAAACGGGAAAAAGGTAAATCTTTCAACAAAAAGTCATAAAATATTTTTTAAAGAGCATAAAACACCTTAAAATATGCACCGATAAAAGTCTTTTTGACTGAAATTTCAGTGAGATATGGTGTAAAATAGTCAAAACTAAAAAAAATCGCAATGAAACTAATGTCATTTCATTCAAAATCAAAATTAAACTTATTTCTTGCACCAATTACTTTATTTGTATGTTATTTATGACATCTGAAAGTTTTACTGATTAGAGATGCACAGTTTTGAAAAAAATTTCTTTTTCTCATTTTAACTCCAAAACCATGAAAGGTACGAAAAAAACTAACGAGTAGAAAAATGTAGCAATTTTTATGACGATTATATTCCTTTTTTTTATTTTTTTTTGTGGCTTAAAAATTGCCGGAGTTATAACCGATTAAACTTTCACTATAGTGCGAGGACTGCTTTTCCGCAGCCTTTTGACCCTTTACCTATAAAATATGAAGAGTCTCAAGCCCTTCTAACATACATAGGCTTGTAGCCCGCAAAAGTACCTTTAAAATGATTTTTTAAAGTATGTGATAGCTTCAAAATTAACAGAGTTACACAAAAATAAGGTTTGAAATTTTAAAGCAGATAATAATTTTTATTCATGAAGAATGTACAATGAAATATTGAATGTCTTTGAATAAAATTTTTCATTTTATTTTGGCAAAGGGGTGGTTCTTAAGGGTAGGCAGGGTGTAGACAATTAAAAAATTACTGCGTGTTCAGAGAATATACATTAGAACCAACAAAATTTAAAATCAAAACATCAGTAGTCATTAAAAAATATGTTTTTATTTTATTTTTGTCAAAGGGGTGGTTTTTAAGGGTTGCTAGGGTGTAAACAATTAAAAATTATTTCAAGTAGAGATAATAAAATGTAATACTAAAATTACGCAAAATCTAAAAATTGGCAGTCAGATATTTTCTTATTTCATTTTCTGCAAAGGGGTAGTTTTTAGGGGTTTAAAAGTGGTAACTAATAATTTTATTAAAATGCTATGAATTTTTTCCAGTGAAACTGCAATTGTTACAAATCGTTAAAAGATTTTTTTCTATATTATTTTCATCAAAAGGGTAGTTTTTAAAGATTCTTAAGGGTTGCTATTTCAAAATACACCAATTTTATATTGTACAATACGTTAGGATATTTATCCTAGATAAATAAAAGACATTTGAATCGAAAAAAAGCCGAAAAACCTATAAAAATCTATTTTTCTGATAAGGGGTGGTTTTCACCCCTTAAAAACAATTTGCACACCTTGCCACCATATAGATTTTGATATTAATTCCAAATTTTCAAGAAAATCGGTGCATTTATAAAAAATTCGTAGTTATGACACTATTTTGAGCTTGACTGCCTGGACTATAACAGCAAAATCACAAGCGTTCTATATGTGAAATAGGACCTAAGGTTAGATTACCTTTCGATGCTAATTGCTGTAAGTGTCAACACAGAACAAATTGTAGATAAATTTTGCATATAATGTACACTTTTACATAAAACCAATCCCATGGTCCACGTATACGAAAAGAGCTTCGCAATCTAAAAAAAATAAGTTATTTTCACATTTAGTATAGCGCCCTAATAAAGTTTCGGCTTACTGCGTGTGTGCGTTTGTACGTGTGTGCATTTGTGGTTGTGTCGCTCGTGTGTGCATGTGCTTGTGGTAAGCGTGCGTGAATGCACACTCATGAGCTTGTGTGTTTATCAAAGTCGGTTTTGGCGTCGGACAGTTTTTGAGAACTTGTTGATACAGCAACTTTTTTAATAAAAATAAAAGATTTTATTTTAGTGTTATAGTAAAAGTATTTAAGTATTTAACCTTATGCCGATTTATATAAGATACATTAAACATTTAACGCCTAATCTTGTAACTTTCATTGATGTTATTAAATACTCTGCCAACCTGAATTATCAACACAAATTTTAATGGAACGTTTATATTTATTTTTTTAATAATAATATTTGTGTATGCTTAAAATACATTAAAAAATAGAATGATTTATTTCTTAAACATAAGCATTCTTTTAAATTTAGTAACATACTTTCTTATACAGGGTGTTTCAAAAAACATGCGCCAAAGCTTGGCTGGAGATTGGCTATCAAAAAATAATAGAAAAAGTTCTAATAAACATGGGTCCGCAATCGTTCCGTTACTGAGATACTGTGAGTTGAAAATTAAAAAAATATTAGGTATTTCTTAAAAATCTAAACACTTTTTAGAGGTATTTGGTTGAAACTTTGGTTAAATTAGGTGATGCATAGAAGGCAATTTTTCACCTAAATAAATTGAATTTATTTCCAGCAGAGGCGTGCATTGGGGTAAAAATATTAATATTATTGTAGAAAAATATGTTACGCTACTGCTTTTCCTAAAAATTTATAGTCTTTTAAAAATTCTTACTTCTAACTTAATCAAAACTACCTCTTGGTATTTTTTGATAAATGAAACCGTTTCGGAGAAAATTGATAACATGTATTTCGTGAATAAAAGTGTAATTAACATAAAAATCAGATTAAACATTTTAAAACAATAAACATACTTCTAAAAAATTAATAACTAAAGAAAATGATGAAAATGACCACCGTCAGCTTCATTGCAGGCATGTATCCTACGACGTATAGATTTTCGCACTCGCCGACAAACATGACGATTTTCTTTAATTATTTAAAATGATTCGTCTCTATTCGTTGCATCAGTTCTTCTCTGGTATGAACAGGCGTTTTATATACAATTTCCTTCAAATGGCCCCAGAGATAAAAATCCAAAGGATTTATATCTCCGAGTATTTTGTGGAGGGGTGCAAAGGGGCAAGACCTGGGTAATATTATTAACCGTGATTTGTCTTTGGTGAAAATGTGGTGTGATTCAAACAAATTGTGCTTTAATATTTCTAAAACTAATGTTATGTATTTTAAATGTAATGTATATCCTGTGTAATTAGACAACACTCAACTAAATTATTCAACTGAAAACAAATTTCTAGGATTGTTCATTGATAATAGGCTCAAGTTTGAAAGCCATATTAAACACCTTAATAAAAAGCTGTCCTCAAATTGTTTTGCACTGAGGATAATTTCAAATAACTTAGATAAAAATGTATCAAGACAAGCATATTTTGCATTAATAGAATCCCATTTACGTTATGGCATATGTTTCTGGGGTTCTTGTGCTAAACAGCTAATGCATACAGTATTTGTACTGCAAAAAAGGGCACTCAGGTATATGCATAAAGCCAGACCAAGAGACTCGTGCAAACCTCTTTTTATATCGGGCAATATTTTGACACTACCATCTTTATTTATCCTTGAAACTGTATGTCTTATACACAAAAAATATAGGGACACTTTAGGAAGGAATCTAACCACCTACAATACAAGGCAAACATATACACTTTCACTGCCCATACCAAGATCTTCTCAGATTCATGACTCGATCGTCTTTAGTGGGCGACAGCTCTTTAATCATTTGCCTGCTCGAGTGAGAAAGATCTATGATGGTAGAATATTTAAGCGTGAAGTTAAGAAGTTGCTTGTTGCGAGAGCCTATTATGATGTTCGAGAATATTTTGACGAGCAATTTTAACACTATTTGAGTATTGTGATTTTCAGCCTTTAAACAATAGTCACAGGCCAATATGTCGTTTTAACTGTTTTTATTTGTTATGACTGTTTTTTTTTTGTGGGACAATTTTAACGATATTTAAGGATTGTGATTGTTAGTTTAATGTTTTAATAAGAGTTGTAAGTCGACTTGCCGTTTTAACTAACTTATTCTGACTATATATATTATTTATTTAAATGATTATTATTGTTATATGTTACGTTTTATTTTAATTTTTAATGTTTGATGGATGACATGCAACTATTTTATTTTATTTTATTCTATGACATTTGTAGATAACTTAACATGTTTATTTTTATGACTGTTTAATTGATATGCGATTTTATTTGTAATATTTTATTTGTGTTAGCTTTTCACACATGTTTATTTATTAAATGCTAGTAAAGTATGTTTTTTTTTTCAGCTTTGTCAATAAGATTGTTTACCATCTTCAGACAATAAAGCATTTTTGAGTTGAGTTGAGTTGAGTAACCCGCAAGGTGTTGGAAAAATGCGAGAAATGTGTGGAAAATAGAGGAAGACATGTTCTGTAATTTTATTTTCTTGTTTACTGATACATTTTTGTTTTACAGTTGTGTTTAATTATTATCAGTTTAAGGTAATATTAGGAAGTATTAATTTTTGCAAAAAGCATCACTTTTTTTGTTCGTTTTTAGAGCTTAAGCAATTTGAAAACCTAGACTTGTGATACATGAATGAAAAGCTCTTGAAGAGCTCTTTTCAAAAATGTAAAAATCCAATATGGCGTCCGTATGAAAATCCAAAGTTTGGTTAAATATCTCAAAAACAAATAAAGTTAGAAAAATATTTTTACTTAAATTAAATTCTTCTTAAAAAAGTGTTCTAATAATGTAGTAATCTTAAAACCGTAAAATTGGTAGTTTGCGAGCTACAGGCAAAAGTTAAAAATGCACCATTTTGGTTTTTCTTAATTATCTCAAAAACCATAAAAGATAAATAAAATCTGAAAGCAGACTTAATTTTGCAATTAAATTGTCTAAAACTTTCCTAATTTAACCAACATTGTAGCTCTAATGGTTCCCGAGTTACCAATACATGTAGGCCCAATTGGGGACACACTGTATAAAACGTTTTTAAATTATGTTTGTTTTATTAGCTCTGAAATAAACAGCTTACCTTGACAGGAATACAAAAAATTATTAAAAGTAAATCCGAAGATGCCAGACTTGATAAAAATACATTTGTCACACTATGCATTCTTCGGTATCGAAAAGTTGTAAAAATGATAAGGCAATTTCCTGTTAAACCCAAAATAAAACTAAATCCATAAACAATTAATGTAGGAATAAGCTCAGCCCAATCAAAAATCGTATGCGGATCAGTCCCATCAAATTCATTTATCTCGTTGTTGGCATTACGGAATACTTCAATTGAAGTCATAATATTTTATCTTTTTTGTTTATATTCGTCGTGGATTTAGCAACTTTTTAGTTTGAAGTATTTTTCGTTAAGCCAGTTTATTGTTCAGCCAGCTGGAACTGATAATTTCTTGTCATCGATTTAAGCATATTGTTTCCTTTTTTCTACCTAAAAATAAACAATAAAGTTATTCTAGCTAATATATAAAATTACTATATACAAGTAGTGTGTTTCTAACTGGTGGGATCTCATTTCAATTTTTAAAGATTGAAAATCCGTTAAGCGAGGAAAGTCAAAAAATATTTGGCATTTTTTTCACTTATAAGGGTTTAGCCGTTTTTAAGATTTAAAAAAACTAAAAGGCCTAATTTGGAATATATGCTGTATAGTCTGTCTCAAAGTATACCGTGTTAGCTTTTGCCTTCTTTTATGGATTATACCTGCCGACAGCAATAAAACTGCCGATCGGTAGGAGTACAGAACATTAGGGATGGACTCTAAAAATATAAAGATTTATAATTTATTGTTTATTTAGGTAGGTATAATCTTAAAATTACATTAAGAAATTAAATATATGCATATATCTATACATAATTACATTTTTAATCTAAATATCTAAATCTAATTCTGTTTCACTATCAGAGTCATCATTGAGATTAATTACAATAGGATTTATGTTGTTTTGGATAGAAATGTAAGAGTCCTCAATTTTTATAATGTGCTGTGCTGTTAGTAATTACATTTTTTATCAAATTTATAACACTGGGACTTAAAGTAGGTGTAACATTTTCTGCTCTGATTTTAATTGCATATGAATTTAGGACTTCCAAAAGATGCGTTTTTTTGTAACTGAATTCAAAATAAATGTCATTTTCCAACAAATATTCCTGGATTTCAGTTTTTGAACTTGATGAAGCTGGTGCTTTGTGTAGCAGACGGCTGTGGTAGCTTGCGTTATCCATGACAATAACACTGTTGTTTGGAATATTTTTAAAAGATAATTTTGAAACCAGTTTTTAAAAAGTTCTGCACTTGTATCCTCATAATAATCCAAGCTAGAATCCTTAATATTCTTTGCAGACAACAGCAAGCAGTTTGGGACAAATCCGTCTTCTGAACCAGCGTGTATTATGGTAATGCGTTTTCCTTTATTTGAAGGTGCTTTCGTCTGACAGTTTTGACTGGAATCAACCCATCCTTTGGATACTGTGTCGTGTATATCGAACCATGTTTCGTCAAGGTAAATTATGGATCTGTTTTCTAACTTATGTCTTTAAATTTCTTGAAGGTAATTGAATCTCCAAGTGCGTAATCTGTGTGATTCCATTACTACTTGTCTTTTGTCTATTTTGCGGTATTTAAATCCCATTTTACAAACAACTCTATGGAGGGTGGCACAGCTAATATTTATATTGGTTTCGTCTTCGTCTAGCTTCTTTTTCAGTTTATCCTAGGTAGGAATAACTTCGCTTTCTTAAAGACGATATATTTTTCTTCTTTTTAGGTCCTGATCACTATTGTTTATACGGTGAGATTGAAAATCACGACGTTTTTTTCTTTTGTTCAATTCTTCACTAATAATAATATCCCTTATCGATGATATTGGAGTTTTTGTAAGAAGGTTTCTTTTAAAGCTTCTTGTTTAATTAGACCTCTACTGATTAAAGTTTCATACACATTTTTCACAACCTGTTTTGCATCTAATGACAAATGATTTCGACGCGACATAGTTATATTCTCGTAAAACAACTTTTTCGAAACGCACAGTAAAAACGATTATTCAACACTGCCACTAAAATATTATCCAAAATATTTATATGCCTAATGGTTAATACTCAAGAAATACCTGGCCCACCCCTGCCCTTATGAACAAATGGATATACCCAATAACAATGGGTAATAAAATCGTTAAAGGTTTATTGGGGTATGGTCCGTCAAAAGCCATAACGATATACTTACAGACTATACTTACTAGTCGGTAGGTTATCTAAAAGACGAACATGCACATTAGAGCTGATAGTGAAAGAGAGTTCTTCTTTGCATACACGGTAGTACATAAAATGAATTTACTTAAAAAGTAAAAGAAACTAAAATTTAGTAACCTGCAATAAAATTTATCAAGAATTTTTTGAGCACATATTTTTTATTAAGTATTATTTTTGAAGACGCCGCTGTACTCTAAAAATACTCGTTTTACATTCTGCCTTTATTATGATATTAATTCATTTAATTTGCTATATTTGTATTTGCAGTAGGTGCGCTTTATCATTAAACAAGCGGTTTTTGCCATTAAGCCAATATTTTTTTCAGATAATTTTTTATTCAATCTTCATGTCTAATGCTTCTAGCATTACATTAATTGGTTTCACAATAATGTCAAGCTTAAAATGCTTTTTATTGTGATAACAGCATTGATTAAATTAAGTACGTCAATGAAGCCGCAAAATTGGATAAAGCAAATGCAGATAAACACAGTAATAAAATTATCCTCTAAACTATGTTTCTATGTTTCTAAATTTAATTTTTTGAGTTTTAATTTAAAAAAGTCAATGGCAAGTGTAGCTTTTTATCATTTATGCAAAATTTATCAAAAATCCTGTACCAAACAAAAGGTATAAAGAAAATACAAAAAAGATAGTAGATAATATTTAAGCTTCTTTCTAGAAAATGCCGTAATGCCATTTGAGTACTAGGCATGTGCCATTACAAAGATATTTTTAGAAATAGTTATGGTAATTAAAAGTATAGTTACCTTAAGTAAACTATATGCGTTTTAATACACTAGTTAAACATGTTTTGTATATGTAGTCATAAATTATACATTACTAGATAAAAAGCCTGTTTCCGCCAGGCGAGAGACAATATTAAGTAGCCTCTGTCTCCGTAAGACGCCTTCCGTACGGCTAACGGTAAAAAAACACTTTTTTGCTCCTATTTTTGTCCCGGGGCGAAATTCAAAAAACGGGCTTCGTTAGGTTCTAGCCACTGCTAAAGACTACCACTGTGCCAAATTTCATGATTTTAGCTCAAGCCATAACTTTAGAATCACGTGGACAGACAAATAAATATATATACCAACCTACATATAAATATATCCACATTAGCAAATTATACAGGGTGGCCCACCCCATTCGCCTCGGTTTTTTTACGAGAAATGACAAGAGTTGGTGAAAAACTTTTAGCACGGTCATATGTGGAGCCATGAGGAGCATATTTCAAACTTATTTTGAAATATACAGGGTGACCCAAAAAGAAAGTACATATCAAAGTTATATTTTTTTCTTATGAAACACTCCATATTTTTTGATATTTTTAGATACTATAGACCAAATAAAGGTGAGTTATTGTTCTATTTCCTATACTTAAAACTAACCGTTTCTGATAAATTTAGAGAAAGTTAAAAATACAGACCATAATTAAAAAATTGTTCACACCCTGTAACATATAACGAGCTGCTCGTAATTAAATTTATTGCTTAGCTTAAGGTTTAAGTTAACTATCACATGAAAGTTTTACCTTAATATTATACAGAGTGTTGAAAAAAATTGCCTTAAAGTTTGGACAAATATTTTATTAAATAACTTCCTTAAGTTAAATGGAACACCCTGTATATAGTAGCCCATTTTGACGCGAAACTAAATTCCCTTTAAAACCATATTAGGGTTTCCTATACCTATCTCTTCTGCTTTTTATGCAAAGGCGTTTTTATATTTGACTTATCCTTTATCTTAAAAATGGAACACCCTGTATTGTAATTAAAAAACCTTTTTATTAAGGATCACGTAGATTCGCTAAAGGCACAAGTTTAAATTTTTGAAAATAAGATATACCTCAAGCAAAATGCAGGCAAAAGTAATAACTCTAATTTATTGCCATTTCTAAAATATTAAAGCATTCTTAAAAATGAGGATCGAAATATAGTAGAAGGCACTAATTTGTAAGACAAAATATGTTAAATTGCCCTTGTTTCTTAGCAAATGTATTAGATATTATGGTAAAATAAAACTACTTGTGTTCCAATTATTTTACCCCACACGTTAACAGACCATTTGTGCTGGTGATCAAGGGTTTCAAATGGATTTTTGTCACTGTAGTAGTTAAAGTTATCTCTGTTAACTAATTCGTTGTTATGGAAAATAAAGTCTAATACATTTGCTAAGAAACAAGGGCAATTTAACATATTTTGTCTTAACAATTAGTGCCTTCTACTATATTTCGATCCTCATTTTTAAGAATGCTTTAATATTTTAGAAATGGCAATAAATTGGAGTTATTACTTTTGCCTGCATTTTGCTTGAGATATATCGTATTTTCAAAAATTTAAACTTGTGCTTTTAGCGAATCTACGTGATCCTTAATAAAAAGGGTTTTTAAATTACAATACAGATTGTTCCATTTTCAAGATAAAGGATAAGTCAAATATAAAAACGCCATTTGCATAAAAAGCAGAAGAGATAGGTATAGGAAACCCTAATATGGTTTTAAAGGGAATTTAGTTCCGCGTCAAAATAGGCCACTGGTGTTTCATTTAACTTAAGGAAGTTATTTAATAAAATGTCTGTCCAAACTTTAAGGCAATTTTTTTTAACACTCTGTATAATATTAAGGTAAAACTTTTATGTGACAGTTAACTTAAACCTTAAGCTAAGCAATAAATTTAATCACGACCAGCTCGTTATATGTTACAGAGTGTAAACAATTTTTAAGTTAGTTTTAGGTATAGGAAATATAACAATAACTCACCTTTATTTATTCTATAGTATCTAAAAATATCAAAAAATATGGGGTGTTCCATAAGAAAAAATATAACTTTGATATGTACTTTCTTTTTGGGTCACCCTGTATATTTCAAAATATTTTTGAAATATGCTCCTCATGGACCCACATATTACCGTGCTAAAAGTTTTTCACCAACTCTTTTCATTTCTCGTAGAAAAACCGAGGCGAATGGGGTGGGCCACCCTGTATATATAGATAGATTTCTATCCTATCTATTACATCATCTAGAACGAGGTTTTTTGTTTCTAAAAAAAATTAAGAGAAAACTTCTTTTTTTTCATTTAAATATACTTCCTAATTTCTAAATGCAATGATTTGTTTGGTTAAATATATCAACTGCATGTAAGGCTTGATTTGACAGATAAGCGCTTAATTTTTAAAATGGCGTTTCTTCTTCTTCTTTCTGGGAGCCGTCCTGATTTACTACCGGAGGCAGCGTAGCCTCTTGGGCTTTTTGTGCCTAATCTCTTGGCGTTTAGTGCTTGGTAATCAAAAATTTAAAAAGAAAATCTTTTTACCCTTGTTTTACAGATTAAAGTTTTCCAAACTGTGATGTTGATATACGTAAAAAGTTTTAAACCCGCATCTGTAAGCATGAGGATCCTAAGAATCATTATTTCTAAATCAATCAAAAGACGAAAAATATATAATATATGGTAAAGACAAAATTTTAAAAATATTGGCCAAAATGAGCACTTTTACTATAGGTACTTAATGTTGAATTTTAAAGCATTACCAATATACTGGGTCAAAATAAAAATAGGCGCTTTAATTTTATTTAAAATAATATTAATAAGTAAATACATGAATAAATAGTTCAGCTTTTCCTTTGGAGGTAGAGACAATTCCATCTTCAGAGATTAGGGGTGGAAAGAATTTGTGCAAAAGTTCTGACTAATATTTTTGGCAAAGGACCAGAAAGCTTTACTGCCATTTGAGCAAGGGAGAACTTTATCTTTTATTCAATTGTTATGTACATATTATATGATATACCGCCTTCGACACCCAAAAATATGAAAAAACGAATAAGGGCGTTATAACACCACATACTCGTATGTTGGTAAAGGTCCAATGATCATTTCAGAAGGATTCGTTTGCATTGGTAATGATTTTTGAACCTTTGTAAAAAATTATTAATTTCAGCATTTAGTTTTCAATTTAAGGTGCTTTTACAAAAAATGTAATGTTACACAATTATAACCATCATCATGAAGAGCAAAATAGCTATTTGTGTATTAAGAGCGCAAAGTAATACATTGTCGCTCTGAGCGAGATGTATCTCGCGGAGCGACAATGTCACTTTCGCTCGAATTCACACACAGATTTTCTACAACTGCAGATTTTATAAAATAATTGGTAAAATTAATGATTATTGATATAACCTCAAATTTGACAGTTCACATTTTAAAACGTGCAAGCATCATTTGCTCTACAGATGTGTGTTATTGTAAAAATGTTTTTTCAGTAGTAGGTATTTACTGCAAAAGAAAACAATAAAAAAACTATTTAGTACCCTTTAATTAGTTATTTACATATTATTGTATTGCGTTATGATTTAAATTTCTGTCTAACAATATCTAAATGTTTTGGAATTCTTCTAATACTTTTCCTTTTTTTAGGGGTTTTGAAAAACCAGGCGAATTAATACTCGGTATTAAATGCTGTGTTTGATAACATATATGTAATATTTTGAAATGATTTTATTCATTTTTTTTTTTGGGAATATTGTAATTTTTTGGTCGAAATTTGTAGTAGACTCTTCTGAATGCTGTTGAACAAACCATTTTTCGAAAGATGTTGGTCGCAGTTCTCAATTAGCGCAGTTAAGTATATTAAACTGGAATGGCGTATTTGGACATGGCCCCAATTCTTTACAATTACATATTTTATACTTTTAAAACTGTCCATTATGAGATAATTATTACAATCAATTTATCAAACACCAATAGCTGTTTAAAAAACTTTTTGATACGTCAAATAATCCTTTGTTTATTTTCTTGACAGCACCCAAGCATGGCCTCCTATCATATCTAAACATAATACTGGCCTGTGTTATGTAAAGCTATAAATATAACCCCAGTTTGAATCAGAAAAAAATAGATTTCTCCACCTTTGGATTACAAAATTAATAAAAATAAAGAAGGATATCGACAAACCAATTTTTAAACTTTTTTTCGTAACTAAAGTTGGTATTTTTTGTATTTTATTTAAAGCGATAATTTGGACATCAATGTAATTTTAAAATAATGCAATTTTTACTAAATATACATTTCTATATCTTTAGTATAATGAAAATTTAGAAAATAAGAGTTTGTAATCATAATAACTATTTTTTAATTACTTTCTATAACTAAAGTTTTAATTTGCTTTATTTATCATTGATTTGTCGTAATATACTTTAGTTATATGACGAAAGAATATAAAATTCAATTATTTATAAAAAAGTACATTTCTACCATTTTATTGGAAGAAAACTCCGTCAGAACGATGGGGACTTTCGAACATAAACTTTTATTATTCTGTATAACTAAAGTTGGTAATTTGCATTTTACCACTATTAAACATTCAACGGAATATACAAGGTGAAGTAGTTAATAAAAAACAGTTTTTAATAAAACCGTGGCTACTATACTAATTTATTTTTTTTGTAATAATTATTGTAATATGTATATACATTTAGATCTTTATAAAAATTATTACCTAAATCTATATAAGATCTAGTCATTTTTCTTATTATTTACAATATTAAAAGTAAGTGCAATTCCCACAATTTTTAATGACAATTTCAGATGAAGTTTCTACCGTTCAACGCCTACTGTGGTTCAAATTTGACGTTTTTCTATTACGGTTTCTTAATAACTCAGCGAGCGACAAAGTAAAAAAACGCTTGCTCCTCGGAAAGATGCAACTTTGTGTTTTGTTTTGGCGCAAACATGGTACCTTTCGCGCGGTTGTAGAAAAAAACTATTTTACTAAACATTAGTCTTTAAAAACAACTGCTGTTAAAGAACATAGTTTTAAAATTTATTTTAAAACATTCTGTTTAGGATAATTAATAACATTAAAATTTTTTTTAATTTAGTTTGTATTAACTTGCACATGCTACACATGGCTGAATAAATAGTTTTAAAATATTTTAGAGCTTTTGATAAACAGATTCATGGATAATCGTCGACTCTAATTGGTTATTGACAAATAGTCGTTGTCATTTGTCTAAAGGAAATATTAATGGCTGCTATATCAAAGCCAACTTGAATTTAAATACACATTTTAAAAAAGAATATATTAAAATGTAGAAATGGGAATTGTTATTAAAAGTTTAAACGATAGGTATAGGCAATATAACCACCTAAAGAGAAATTAATTTGCTAACATGTGGTGTAAAAAATACAAGGTGTTTAATTTAAAATTACCCAAATAATCGCCATTGGAATTATTAAAAAGTAAAAATATTTTTTAAACAATATGTTTAATTTTGATCTTGATGTGATATAGTATAATATGGCAGGCTGTCCTTAATGTTGTACCTACTACCTTGTGAAGTTCGTTGAGGATATGGTTTTAAAACAAGATTAATTTAATTGAACCCGTATATTTTTAAAAACTTTGTATAATATCTTTAAAACAAGTAAAATTAGACCCTTGTCTAACTACAAACTTAAGTTTTCTTTTCCCTTAGAAATCCCCATTTTAAAGTAATATAACTTTGATTTCACACTTTTTTAGAAGACTCCCAATATAGTCTAAAAAAATAATAATGTTGCGCTCATATTCGACGTATTATATTTTCGAATTCACTTTTTCCCAAAACCTAGTTTTTTGGTCACCCTATATATATGACGATTTCGGTTTCTGGAAAACCTCAACTTTTAATTTTAAATGGAACACCCCAAATGACATCCTAAATACAATGACACCCCATATGTTAACTTTTAACATTTTCATTTAAAAATATTTAATTTTTTTTTAAAATTAAAAATGAGTGCCATGACGTCATTTAAAAAACCCCAATTTTTTTGGCAAGAAGGCATGAAAAAAAAATTTTTTTTAATTTTTTGTATTTTTTTTCTTTTTTTGAAAGGTAAAAAAAGGGTTCAAAATTTTTTTCTAGACCTAACTCACTTTTTTTTTAAAAAGAACGATGGTTTTGGTCGTTGGCATATTTGAAAAAGACCATTTTTTTAAAAATTTGATACCCACATTTAATATTTTAAAAATTTAAAACAACACTAAAAAAGAAAAAAAGAGGAAATAGTTGTTGCTTTAAAATTATTACAACATCCGGGCTCTGGCACTCGATTAAAAATCATTCATTTCGGGGAAATTTTTAAAAGGAGGCTTGGAATTAAACAAAAACTTTGATGTTAAACAAAAATGTTACACAGTTTAATAATAATTAAATCGATTTACTTATTTAAAGTTATTGCTTTGTTTATTAATAAGGTATTTTGATATAAATACCTATAAATATAATAATTAATAAAATTAATATAATAATTATTATTCTTATAAGCAACAACAACTATGCCTTTTTTTTTTTTTTTTTAGTGTTGTTTTAATTTAAAATATCAAGTGTGGGGTATCAAATTATTCAGAAAGAAATGCTTTTTTTAAAATTTTTCCCAACTCCCCTCGGTCCATTTGAAAAAATTGAGTTGGTTAAAATAAAATTTTGCAATTTGTTTACCTTTGGGGAAAAATTAAAATACGTCAGATAATTAAAACTATGTTTTACGCCTTCAATTTTTAAAATTGGTTGTTTTCGACTCTTGGCACTAAAAGATTAATTTTTTTAAAAAATTAAATATTTTTAAACGAAAATGTCAAAAATTGACTGGGGGGTTTTTATTTAGGATGTTATTTTCTATCGAATAGGAAAAAAAAATACAGGGTGTTCCTTTTAAAAATTTAAAAAGGTTTGGGGGTTTTCCTTAAACCCCGGAAATCATAAGAAACAGTTGAATACGTTTTTAAAATTTTTTTTGGTTATATATTAACACGCAAATTTAAATTACCAAATTTTAAAAAAAAAACAAAGTTATAGGGGGGAACCACCTTTGAAAAACCCCCCGGTATATATATATATATATATATATATATATATATATATATATATATATATATATATATATATAAAAAAATTGGTGGGGAATGAATGGGGATCTTGGAAACCACGATAGATAGAAAAAAAATTTAAAGGGGGAAATTTTTAGACAATTATGTTAAAAAAGTTAATCCCGTTTACGGGGGGGGGTTTTTTTATCTATTCGGTTTTTTTAAAATTTTTAAAAAAAAACCTAAAACATGTTTTTTCCGAAAATCGGTCATCCCCCTTTTTTATTAGTAAATTTTTTTTTAAAATCTGTAGAAACTTCTTCAAAGCAACTCTTTTTGTAGAATATGATCAAGTAGTCAATTTTTTTTTTCTACGTTTCGGGTTTAGAATCGTCATCAACTTTATTTTTTTATGTGGCCGCCATATTGGATTTTAACGCAGCCAAATGGGGTTTTTTATTCGGATAGATTATTTATTTACGTTTAAATTGGTGTATAATTTACCTCATTTGGGGAAAAAAGTTACCGAAAAACGTTATCTCCTGTAGGCCTGCAATCGGAAACAACATCGCATCGATACACCGAATTTGGAAGAACCTAAATAAAATTTAATATTTTTAATGCGGCTATACAAAAATTATGGTGTGGGAGTTTGTTGTCTCCCCCCACCGTCTCCACGTCCTTTCGCCCGCCCCCTAAGGTGTAGCGTAAATGCACTCTTAAGAATAAGGTTTTATTTTAAAATTAAAGGGTGTATTACATAGGTTGTATTGGAAAAATTGTACTGTTCGCTTCATTAAAGTAACTGGCATTGGTCCAAAATCCTACAAGAGAATCTGTTGAAATATTTAAGGAAATACAAACATTTGAATAATTTGAATCTAGATTAGAATTACTGCCTACGTCACTTGTAGAAAACAAACATAAACCAAAGTTTAATGCATGACAAGATGAAAATATTACATTAATACTGCAAAATTAATTTGTGTTTTAATCTCCCCGAAAGATCTTTCGTTCAATTAATAATTGAACCTAAATGGGGTTTAAACAAAAGAACCCAAAAATTTTTAACATTGAAAAAATAGGGTTGTTTATTAAATATTTCAAAGCTGGGTTTTTGTAGGTGATCGAATTAATAAGCATCTAACCATTAAATATTGTCATAAGACAACTGGATATTGTTTGGATTGGCTTCAAGTAAATTTGGCCTAGCATAAAATAGCAGTAAGTGCTATATTTTACCGCCGAGCAATGCACTTTCCTTAATGTTATGGATCTATGTTAATCGTCATATACTAGCTACAGCCTACAGCTCTACTAATAAGACCCGCAGAGCATTCAGGAAGAGGATCATGTTTTTACAAAAAAAAAATTTGATTTTCTTTCTAAAGCGCACTTTAAATTGGTTATAATAAGTTTCTTATAATGTTTGGGCTTTTGGTAAGATGTGCTGTGTACTAAAAAACACACCTATTTATTAGAGTTAGAAATATAATTAATTCAAATATGTACCTGGAATTTTTATAATTTTTACAAAATTAAAAATTTAATTTTATTTCTTATTATTCCTTTTCTTTATTTATTAGTATATTGATATTTTAAAATCATTTTATATCGAATAAATTTGTTTTATTTAGATCTTGTATGAAAAGATTATAAAATGCTTATAGTCTAAAAAAGCTAATTTAATTAAGCAAGGGTTATCTAAGTGTAAAGATTAAAAATTTTTTTAAAATTTTTTTTTTTATATTTCTGTGGAAAAATATAATTTTCAATTTGAAAAAGCCATCTTTATTAACACCGATTTGTTTAAAGTAAATAAATACTGTAAAACTGGACGGTGTACTTTTTCCATAGACCGTGTCTTGGTTGTCATGAAGAATATTAAAATTTGCAAAACAATAGTATTTAAGTGCCCAAAATTCTATTTTTAGCTTTAATAGCTAAATTTTTGTTTGATAAAATAAATTACTTACAAGTTTTAAACCTTTTTAAAAAAACTAACGTTTTTAATTATCACTTTGAACAGAACTGAAACACTATAGACGTTTAGCGCCCGAAGGTATGTATGTTTGTATATATGACGAAACATCTCTGAAAATATACCTATATTTAATCTTATTTACACTTTATGCACTGTATGCCAGAAAAATGGTAAAGCTTAGGGAAGGAAAGAACATTTTTTAGGTCTTATGGGTATTAAAGTTCGGCCCGCTCGAAGTGGACCTAAGCTGTCGGGGACAGGTCCCTCTTTTATAGGTATTTCCACGACACGCGATTTAAAGAACTGGACAATATAATTTCTGCTGTACATATTTGAGCGACAAAAAGTGCCACTTTCATGTCTCTCATCCAAATCCCCTGGGCTTCGACCTTCCCACTTTATCTGCTCATCTACCTAGAGTGTTTAGACTGTGAAACCAGCTGCCTGCAGGGTTTTTTTTTATTTACTTTTAGACCTTCAAATATTTTAGAGATATGTGAATAAACTGCCTTTCACTTATAGTCTGTCTCAAAATATCGTTATGGCTTTTGAGGAATACCACAATAAACGGGTAAACCCCATTTGTTCTAAGGGGGGGGGTGGGCCAGGTATTTTGATTTTTTAAATTAAGCATATAAATATTTTGGCTAATATTTTAGTGGCAGTGTTGAAGAACCTTTTTACTGTGCGTTTAAAAAAAGTTGTTTTACGAGAATATAACTATGTCGCGTCGAAATCATTTGTCATTAGATGAAAAACAGGTTGTAAAAAAGTGTTGAAACTTTAATCTGTAAGGTCTAATTAAACAAGAAGCTTTAAAAAAAACCTTCTACTTACAAAAACTCCAATATCATCGATAAGGGATTTTTTAAAGTGAAGAATAGACAATAGTGATCAGGACCTAATAAGAAGGAAAATATATTGTCTTTATAAAAGCGGAGTTTTTCCCTACCTTGGATAAACTAAAAAAAGAAGCTAGACGAAGACGAAACCAATATAAATATTAGCCTGCCACCCTCCATAGAGTTGTTTGTAAATGGGATTTAAATAACGCCAAAAAAGCCCAACCAAGTAATGAATCCAAGATTGCCGGAATTATTCTTTAAAAAATTAAAATGGGTTAAGAAAGCAATCCTAATTTATCTTGATGAAGCAGGGTTTTCGTTCGGCAGTATCAAAAGGTTTGGTTGATTCAGTCAAAACTTAAAAGACGAAACACCTTCAAATAAAAACCCCTTTTTTACCATAATCCCCCAGTCAAAAAGAAAGCCCCAAACTGCCTGTTGTCTGCAAATAATATTAAGGATTCTAGCTTGGATTATCATGAGGATACAAGTGCAGAATTTTTTGAAAACTGGTTTAAATCCAGGAATATTTGTTAGAAAATGTTTTTTTTTGAATTCAGTTACAAAAAACGCATCTTTTGGAAGTCTAAATTCATATGAAATTTAAAAAAACAATATGTATGTTTTAATTTGGCTGAACAGGCTGGGCATACTGACTTGGCTTCCTCCGTATCACTGTATGTTTAACCCCATGACTTTTGGGAACCAAGTAAAATCAAAGGTCAGAGCAGAAAATGTTACACCTTCTTTAAGTCCCAGTGTTATTAATTTGATAAAAAATGTAATTAATAACATACCAGTTGAGAGCTGGAAAATTCACTACAGCACATTATAAAAATTGAGGACTCTTACATTTCTATCCAAAACAACATAAATCCTAATGCAATTAATCCAATGATGACCCTGCTAGTGAAACAGAATTAGATTTAGATATTTGAATTTTAAAAAAGTAATTATGTATAGAAAAGCAGTTATAAATTTATTAAAACTTTGCATATATTTAATGTCTTAATGTAATTTTAAGATTATACTTAGCTAAATAAACAATAGTTATAAATCTTTATGTTTTGAGTCCGTCCCTAATTCTGTCTAATACCTACCATGGGAGTTTTATTGCTGTCGGCAGGTATAATCCATAAATGAAGGAAGAGCAACACGGTATACTTTGAAACAGACTATACCTTAAGACACCCACAATTCGTTAGTAATTGAGCTTTAAGCCACGGACTGTCCTATATTCTTTTTAAATGTGATTTTTTTAAAAAAATAAAATTTTTAACGTCTTTTAATAAAAAAATAATATTTGGTGTTTATTTGCTAAAATATTTCTATAAAAGTGTTTGCCCATAAAAAATCAAATATACATAATATATAAAATTATACAATTCTCCCAAAATATTTTTGAGCATGAACTATTCCGTCATTACTGTCGTTATTACTTTCGCAGTATGTTTAGAGGACAATAAAAAAAGGGTTATTCTGTACAAACTTTAAGGCCATTCATAGGACCAACTCATAGGTTAATTCTGTAACCTCTGTTTATAAACTCTTAAATCAACAAAAGTTATTATTTAATTTACAAGTCTCAAAACATATTTTTTTAAAGGGGTAAAAGTAGTTTTTTTTAATGCCGATAAAAAAGTTTTACGTCTCAGGTAATATTTGGACCCAAAACGTTTTGTTTTCAATTTGGATTTCTTACCAAATGAACCACCTGTTTTTTCTTTATGACAGCCTCGAAGTGTTGTACAAAGCCTAAATACAAAGTACTGTGGGGGCCGAGTTTTTAGATGTTTAACCTATTTTTCATCAGTTTCGTCAAAGATGTTCAAGTACTGAAACACGCAGATCTTGCATTTCACGGCACCTTTTAGACAGTGCGGTAATGCCACCACCGACGTTATACATTTAAACTACCCCTATGCACGTAGCCTTTACTTGATGGTTACTCATCCAACTACTCACACTTTACTTGAAGTTGTTTTTCAACGCGGCAAAGGCCGTCTGGCATAATTAAATTTTTTCAATTAAATTTGGTGGGACCTTTTTACCTATACATTAAGTAATTTATTTTATGCCTTAAAAGAAATAACGGCAAAAGATAGATATTTTAAATAAACTGCCAGAATGGCACCATTTAATTTTGGAGCATTTTCAAACTGCTGTAATTTTTTTTAAATTAACTTTTTAAATATCTAAAACAAAGTTTAAAACCGCGTTTCTTCTACTTTGCTTCCTTATTGCATTTAGTTTTAGTAAGATGAAAATTATCATGATGTACAGGATGATCAATAGAGTGCTGCAAAAAAAACAAAAAATTCGAGTTCAGGGGGAAAATTTTTTTTGGTCGTTAAATATGGGTTTTTACCAAGGTCATATAAATTTCTCTAGACGTTTATGCCATTTTTTGAATTGACGACCTCTGGTTTTTCGATACACTTCTAAATGTAAAATTTTTTTGTATTCAATTCTTTAAAAAGCTATAACTTAAAAAAGGATTGCCCCCGGGTTACAACCATTGTTTTATATTCGAAAAGCTCATTTTATGTAGTTTTTTTTGTCCTAACCTTTTTAATAGGTTAAAATTTTTTATGAGTATACGGGCCTAAAAAAATACTAAAAACGTAGCTGTTTTAAAAATCCTAAATATAAGGTAAATTATTGAATCCCAAAAAGGAACCATATGTGTGTGTTTTGTTTTAAAAATGGCCAAGTTGAAGTTTGTTTCAATATCCGAAACGATTTCTACCTTTAATCGATTTATGTTTTTTTAATGCCTGTAAACTTTTTCCCAAAAAAATGCATCTTTTTTATGACATTGGGACTAAATGGTGGGGGAATTCCCAACGTTTGCTGAATAATTTTTCAGGCATTTAAAAAGATACATCGATTAACGGTAAAATCGTTTCAAGATATTGACACAAACTTCAACCCTTTTTTAAAAAAAACCCCCGGGTTAAAAAATTTACCTTTAAATTTTTCCCAAAACTTTTTATTTTTTGGGGGCCCCCTTCCAAAAAATTTAAAAATTTTGGGGGAAAAAAAAAAATTTAAAAAGGGTTTTAAATTGAAACACTCTTTAAAATTGTCCCCTTTTTTCCAGTTTGTTTTTAAAAAAATTTTCCAAAAATTTGACGTTTAAAAGTGTTTTTTTAAAAATTAAAAACTATTTAAAATTTGGGTTCCCCCAATTTAAAAAACCCCCCAAAAAAAAACCCCCCAAAAAAAGGGGGGAACAAAATTTTTTTTTTTTTGCGAAAACCCCCTTTGATTTTCATTTACTAAAAAAAGAAATAAAAAAAAGTTTTTTAAATTCTTTTTTTTTTATTAAAAAAATTTAAATTTTTTTGGGCAAAAAAAAATTTAAATTTTGATCTTTTGAAAAACTTTTTTTAAAACCTTTTTAAAAATTAGTTGTAAAAGGGGGTCTAAACCATAAAAATTTATAAAAGAAAACATAAAGTTTTTCAGAAAATTGGTCAAAGTGATAATAATAGTTAAGCAGGTGGGGGGGAATTTTTTTTCCCCCGGGGCCCCCCCCCCCCCCAAAATTTTTAAAATTTTTTAAAAAACCCCCAAAAAAAAAAAAAAAACCCCCCAAAAAAACCCCCAAAAAAAAAAATTTTTTTTTAAAAAAAAAAATTTTTTTTTCCCCCGGGGGGAAAAAAAAAATTTAAAAAATTTTTTCCCCCCCTTTTTTAAACCCCCCCTTTTTTTTTTTTAACCCTTTTTTTTTTTTTTTTCCCCCCCCCCCCTTTTTTTTTTTTTTTTTTTTTTTTTTTTTTTTTTTCCCCCAAAAAAAAAAGGCCCCCAAAAAAAAAAATTTTCCCCCCCCTTTTTTTTTTTTTTTTTTAAAATTTTCCCCGGGGGAAAAAAATTTTTTTTTCCCCCCTTTTTTAAAAATTTTTTTTTTTAAATTTAAAACCCCCTTTAAAAAATTTTAAAAAAATTTTTTTTTTTCCCCCCCCCCCTTTTTTAAAAAAAAAAAAAAAAATTTTTTTTTTAAAAAAAATTTTAAAAATTTTTTTTTTTTAAAACCCCCAAAATTTTTTTTTAAAATTTGGGGGAAGGTTTTTAAATTTTTTTTTTTTTTTTAAAAAAACCTTTTTTTAAAATTTCCCCGGGGGGGTTTTTTTTAAAAAAACCCGGGGGGGGGGGGCCCCCAAGGGTTTTTTCCCCCAAAAAAAAAATTTTTTAAAAAAAAATTTTTTTAAAAAAAATTTTTTTAAAAAAATTTTTTAAAAAAAAAAAGGGGGGGGTTTTTGGGGGGAAAAAAAAAGGGGGGGGGGGGGCCCCCCCCTTTTTTGGTTTTTGGGGGGTTTTAAAAATTTTTTTTTTTTAAAAGTTGACATAAAAAAAAATGTCAAATTAAAGGGGATTCACTGTTTATTTTATTTTTTAAAAAAATTTTTGGTTATTAAACGATACGAAGGGGTATTTAAAATTATTGTGTAATATTGGATTTTATATCATCTAATATAATAGGGAAAAAAAAACGTTCCATTTAAAGGGGGCGATATTTTTGTAAGTTTTTTTTTTTTCCAAAACTCTTTGTAAATAAATAAAAACACGTTTTAAAAAAAAAATTTTAAAAAATTGTATGATAGTTTCATGTACTTATCCCAAATTTTTTTTGAAAAAAAAAAGGGCAAGATAGTGAAAAAGGGGGTTTTAAACTAATATCCTAAGATTTTTGTATTTTAAAAAAAGTAAAAATTTTTTTATAACTGTTTTTTTGGCATATACTTTTCACTAATAACAAACATTCATGGGACAGAATAACAGGGGTTTAAAAAAAAGTTTAGAAACCCTTTTTGGGACCTAGGTATCCATTGTTACAACCCTTTAAAAATTTTTTGTTCTTTTATTTAAAAAAGTTGATAATGTAAGATTAAAAAACCCAAAAAAACCCCAATTTTTTTTTTAAAAAAATACAGAAAAAGCAAAATGGAACTTTAACAAAAAATTTTCCCCCTTTTTTCATTTTTAGAGGGCCCTTTTATATATTAAAATTTGCCTGTTCTGCCCAGTAATTAATAATTTTGACCCCCTTTAAAAAAATGTACTAAAATTAAATAAAAAAGTACCCCAAATGTAAACCTTATTTCTTTTTAATAATCCCAGAAATACCCCCAAAAATTTTAAAAACATCTAAAAGATAGTTAAGATTGCCTTACTTTTTCACTGCTTTTTTTCCCATGAAATTTTCATTATTTAAATATAAGAAATACTTACCTAAAGTAAAATGTTACCCCTTTTTGGGGGTTTCAAGACAAAACCATAACCTTTTTAAAAAATTTTTTTTTTTCGATATTTTAAAATAACAAACAAAAACAAAAAAAATTTTGGTCACAATTTAATAAACACAATCACTAAAATAAGAAGGTTTTTTTCAATCCAAAAAACTTCTGCAACCACAAAAAATAGGGACTCACACAAAGCAAAATAGTCGAAACTAATACGGCGGGGGAAAGGGGCCCAAAAAAAAACGAAAATGACGAATGATAAGACGACGACGGTTCAATGTACAAAAGGGGGTTAGTTTCTACGCGCCCCGGGCCCCTTAAAACCCAAAAAACCCTTTGACAACCTAAGACCAAAAACCAATACGGCTCCAAAAATAAATGTGTTGGGGCCCCCCTAAAACTGGTTTTTCCGTGTGTAAGTAGGGAAACATTAAAAAATTTGTAAAATTTTTTTTTTGCGCCCCCAAACGGCGGGGCCCCAAATCTGACAGTTATTTTCATACCCGGTTTTTTTATCGAATGGGCCATAGCATTGGGGTTCCATACATCTTTAAACTTCCCCTTTGGTTTTTTGAGCGGGTTTTTTTTTTGGGGGGGAAATGATATTGCTATTTATGGAAAATGTTAAGTTAGTTTAAATTTGGTGAAAAAATTTATGCAATTTATTTAAATACCTATTGCACAATTAAAACTGTATTCCATTACAACTTTTCCCCATTAGAGCGGTTTTAGGCCACAACGAGCATCAGACGTTATATCCCTTTATCAGCTAATAAAGTTTCCCGGGCCATCCAAATCTACAGAACGAGAACATCATGTTTAAAACGCAGACTTCTGAATGGATTTGGTAAAGCTTTTAATGCACCTGATATTCTTCGTCATAAAATAAATTATCGGTCAACGAGGACATTTTTGGAAAAAACACTCCCAAAAAAAGTACCAGACGAATCAACTTTGCAAAAAACTATGTTGATAAGGTCTATTTAGAAACTATGGACAAAATATGAGACAACTGGAAGAAAAAAGTTATGGTTTATTGACGATGAAACCACTGATATTAAAGCAAGATAAGTTGTAATATTATAGTTGCACCTTTAAGTTATCACGAACCTGAAAACTAATATTTAATTTACAGTAAATTTCTTTCTAAAACCAGTAGTCAGACTAAAACAAAATCTGTAGTAGAAAGTATTACTTTACTACTGTCAGTCACTAGTATTTAGAAAAGTGCTTTTTGTTTCTTTCGGATAGTGCGACAGGTAGATGCTTTAAGTGTGAAAAAAAGTAAAGAAGTTATAAATGCACCAAATGTTAAATCTGATTTAAAATTTATTTTTGAAAATTTTTGATGTCTTCCGGATGTGACTGGACAGTTATAAAAACAAAATGCCCCCTAGTGCCTTTCTTTCATGTATATCAAATCACTATAGACAAGCTTAAATATGCTCCTAAGAAATTGGGGACAATTTAAAATTGTATGTACAAAAATCTTGGGAAAAAAATCCAGGTTTTTTTAAAAAAAAAACATATTTTTGAGGCACTACAAAATAAAAGAACTGACTTGTAAAATCATTTTCGTTTTACTCCAGTTACAAGCTGTGATCGAAAGGTTTTAGTTTATACAATAGAAACTTTAAAAGACGTTAGTTATATCATGCAAATAAATTGTAAACACCCTTTTTTTTTTCACATTTTTAATATTTTTTTAAAAATTTTTAAAACCGTAAATAGGGAACGAGCTCGTTCCATAATCCGAGCCCTAGTCTGGATTGTTAAAAGGAAAAAAAAATATTTAAATATACCAAAAATAGACCTTCACCCCTCTTACTGCTTTTCTTGAAGCGATATTGCTTAAAAACAATATTTGCTTACTGTCTTATGTATACAAATAGACTGACGGAGAGAAGAAATGAAAACTCGATTTTTTTCCTCAATGTAAGTAAAATTGTAGGAATGATGAAGTAACAACTCTTTAATTGTATTGACGAGTAATAAAATCACAAAAATTACAGCATAATACATTGCTGTTGATAACATTATACTTTTCTCTGAAACAGCTTATTTATCACAACTTATTACTATTATAACAACAAGAACGAATAGCTTACTAACCAAAAACCATAAAAACCCATATTTTTTATTGGAAAACATATCTGCAATTTAGAAAAGTTTTGGAAAAAATCCCGTTTTTTAAGAAAATTAAAAACCTATATGGGAATTTGTTGTTGTTGTAGCTGCTTGCTCAAACTTGTACCTTGTGGTCCTAAACAGTTTATTGTCTCAAAATCATAATATAGGGATTTATTATGCCAATCAAGGGTTTGGGATTTTTAAGTTCTATTATATTTTATTAAGGCATTGTTTACTTTATGGTTTTTAAATT
>JAHBCN010004404.1:0-64535 GCA_019359885.1 Listronotus oregonensis
ATTTTATTGTTAAAAAAATTTTTAAATAAAATAAAATAAAGTAATTTAATATAAATACACGATTATGACGGTACATGAAGTTTTATTCGCAATAATTTTGTTTGCTCATCATGTAATGAAATTCATAATAGCTTATTTTATTTAACTTTATTCCGATATTTGCAAATAAAAGCTTCTCGGTATATTCATTAACTATTATTAAAATTATTTTACCGTAATACATAATATATGAGAATTTATGTTTAAAGTACATATTTGCGCCATATGTTGGCAATGCAACAAAATAAATATTTATTATAAAAATCAACATATTTAAGGTATTTCAAAACACTTGGTCAAAAATAATACAAAAATCTTAGGTAAGTATAGCCCCTTTTTTTTCTTTATTTTAAAATCGGGTTTTTGGATTTAAATAAAACTTAGTACAGGGTCTTTGATTATATTTACGTGGCTTCTGGAGCCTTTATTTTTGAAGATAGAAAAAAATGTTTTTTATCAAAATTGTAGGATTTTTTCCATGTTATCTTTCGAAATTATTAGTAAAAACTATTGCAATAAAAAAATGGAAAAATATAGGCAACTTCAACTTTTTTAAATGAAACACCCTGTATATTATGCGTTACAACGAAAGATATTTTTTTTCTGATTTCGAATATATATACTTTAATGATATTTGGATAAACCATTTTAGAGATATTTTAGCTTAAATTATTAATAAATTACAAAAAAAAATTATATTAGTATCAAGAAAGCCATGGAAACAATAAAATTGTTATGTTGCTGAATTTGGTAAAGGTTTTCTCTGGACCAATAATGTTTATTTTTGTGATTAAATATTTCTGCTAGAGTAAAGGAACACTTGTCGGTGAAAAGAATTTATTTAAACCTTTGGGTCCTGCTGCATAAAACCCAGCTATTTCCAATGCATCTTAGTTGGTCCTGCATGTTTGTTCAGAACAATTCTGAACGGTCAAAAAAATTTTTAAGGATGAAATTTGTAAAATTTTAAGGTTGAATAAATTTTTTAATCTATTTTATTAAGCTCAGATGCCGCATCCCAGATTGATTTTTCAGGTTTTCAAAATTATTAAAAGATTATGCTATCCATTAAAAAATATAATTTTCCCGGGAAAAAAAGAGGGTATCCAAACCCTGTTTTCCCTCGGGTGCAGTCCTTGTCTTCATTTAAAATCTTTTTCGTTCAATAAACTTTCGTACTATGTATTTAATAGTATCCATAGATGGTACCAGTTGTTAAGGATATAATAAGTAATATTTCCTTTGCACTTTCGTCACATTATTATAGTTACCATAAAAAGGACGCACAATAGCGATTTTTTGTTCTTCTGAATGGCCCTGGCCAGGAAGCAATACAAACTACTTTTAATAGTTAAAATAATAAACTTCAACTTTTTTACAGTATTAATACATCAAATTAATTAAAACAATTTTATTGTTTTCATAGCTATATAATATGATTTTTTTTTCAATTTATTTATATTTTAAGCTAAAATATCTAAAAAATGGTTTATCCAAATATTATCAATGTATATATACAGGGTGATTCACGTTGAGTGTCCTATTAAAAGTTCTGGGGAACCAAAAAAAGAACTCTTTGAAATTTGGCACACGACCATAACAGGTAATGTACATTTTAAAAAAATTTTGGCAAGTGCAGCGTTGCCAGATCTAACCGAAACCAACGGCAACAATGTAATTTTAAATGGAACACCCCGTTTTTTTTTTTGCATATTCGGATTCTACACAAAATTCTAAGTAAGTTTTTTTTAACATCTTCCTATACCTATGTCTTACCGTTTTTTAAAAAAGTAATTAATCACTATTGTTTTAAAAAGGGAAAAACACCATGTTAAAAAAGGGTTTAAAATTTTACGTCAACCGAGCTGGATACTAGAAATTTTTTTTGGGGTTAGACAATGCATCTTTTAAAAAATCTACATGCTATTAAACAAAATCCTAAAAAGTGTCCCAAAAAAATTTCATTTTTAGATATTAAATACTGACTAAAACTCAATTTTTTTTAAAAACAACATACTGTATTTTATCCCATTTTTAAATAGACCAATAATTTACCTACAAAATGTCCATACATCTTTCTATACCCATCTGCCACCGTTTTTTAAATATAAGCAAATTTTAATTTTTTAAGCATTTATATCTTATTAATCAAACAAAATAAATAATTTTACCTTATATGTCAAATAATTGTCAGAGCATTTTAAAATACAAACTTCCATGGCCTACCTAGGTGAATTGTAAACTAAGCCGGTGGTTTACTGTAGATAGTATTTAAAAACAGGAAAACAAATAAAATTCGTTTGTATTTAAAAAACGGTGGCAGATGGGTATAGAAACATGTATGGACATTTTGTGGGTAAATTATTGGTCTATTTAAAAATAGGATAAAACACAGTATGTTGTATTTAAAAAAAATTGAGTTTTAATCATTATTTAATATCGGTAAAAATGCAAATTTTTTGGGACATCCTGTAGGATATATTGCTATAATAGCATGTAGATCTTTTAAATACAAGCATTGTCTAACCCCATAAAAAAAATTCTAGTATCCAGCTCGGTTAGGCACGTAAATATTAAACCGTTTTAAAATGGTGATTTTCCTTTAAAAAAATAGTAATTTATTATTTTCTTAAAAACGGTGAAATATAGGTATAGGAAGTTGTTAATAAAACTTACTTAGAATTTTGTGTAAAATCCGAATATGCAATAAAAAACAGGGTGTTCCATTTAAAATTACAATGTTGCCGTTGGTTTCGGTTAGATCTGGCAACGCTGCACTTGCCAAAATATTTTTAAAATGTAGCTTATAACCTGTTATGGCCGTGTGCCACATTTCAAAAAGTTCTTTTTTTTGGTTCCCCAGAACTTTTAATAGGACACTCAACGTGAATAACCCTGTATATATATTTGAAATCAGAAAAAAAGATCTTTTATTGTAGCTCATAATATACAGGGTGTTGCATTCAAAAAAGTTGAAATTGCCTATATTTGTCCATTTTTGTATTGCGATATTTCTTTACTGATAATTTTAAAAGATAATATGGAAAAAGACCTACAATTTTTATATAAAACATTCTTTTCTATCTTTAAAAATAAAGGCTCCACAAGCCACTGTAATATAATCAAAGACCCTGTACATTTAGAAAATTAACCGAAATACACCTTTTGATGATAAAACTTTTTTACTATTATAGATCAGTTGGGTAGCTTCGGGCAATTTAACTCATTTTGTTACCATTATTTTGTCATAGCTTTTTTGGTATTATTATAATAATTATTAACCTTTTACATCATACTTATTTTCTGTTGTGTTCTACGTAAAAAAGGTACATCTAAAATACTTCAAAAAACTAAACGATAAAGGCTAAATGCACGTATTCTAGCAAAAAGTAAATAATTTTAACTTTTTTTTTTGTAAAAATTACTATTGTTTTTAATTTTAAATGTTACTCCTTTTGCACCACGCAGGTTTTAAATTAGAATTTTTTTAAAACCATTAAGTTTATCAAGGTATTGTATATACTTTTTATGTAGAACAAAAAAAAATAGTTTGAGAAATAAAAAAAAAAAATAATCCAAAATAAAATTTAAAAATTTATATAAAAGTGTAGTTCGGTCATGCTTTAACTGTACCAACTTTTATTTGAATTGAAAAGCTTGATTTAAAAACGCAATTACGATTTTTTTTTCATTCCGTATTTCAAAAACGAGGTCGTTTTAAAACTTTGTTTATATAACATTTTTGTTTTATTTCTGGTCCAGGAATCTCCCATTGTTACTTTGGTTAAATTTTTAAATGTTTTTTGAACTACGAAATAATATTATTACGTAACAAGTAATGTAGAAAGCCCAGACAAATAAAAATAATGAGTATTGTTTTACAACGCGCATACAATAAAATTGTCAACAAAATTCTTCGACATTAAGGATGATTGCCAACAACCGTGTTTTTTAAATTCAATAGGTTTTCCCCAAAATTTAAAAATTAAAACCCCAAAAAAAGGTTTTTTTTTTTTTTTGGGATTTTTTATTTACGTATTTATATAAATAGATTAAGTTTTATTAGTAAAATATTTGCTGATTGTACAATAAATGTTTAAAAAAAAAAAAAAAAAACTGAGTACTATTGTAATTTTAAAATTTTAAGATTTTCCAATGTCTTCAATTTTCTCAACATCTATATTTTTAGTTTCTTGTTTAACACATGGGCTATTTAAAAAAAATGGGAGAAATGTCTTTAAAGACAAACTAATTTTGTGTAAGCAAATGACAAATAATTTCAGAATTAATAATTTACCTTTATAAACAAGTTCTATTGCCCCGAGCTTTTCCGATAAAATCTAGAATATTTTTGGCCACTAGAACTTCAATTAATTTATTAAATGGCTACGAATTTGGGATGACTGCTACTAGTATTATTTCTTTAATTTAATATTGAATTATTCCTGAAATTTAAACGACCATAGTACATTAGGCATTAACTCCAATAAGTGATTAAAATGTGCTATTAAAACATTTTTAGGAAACTATTACTTTCAAAGAAGTTGCGTTTAATCTTGTGATTAAAAACATGTACTTTTTGGATTTTAACAACTTTTTCTATTATTAGGATTATAGATGTTGACGCGCTTATTTGGTTCTTAGGCTTGTAAACTGGGCTTATAATATATTTTATGTAATACAATTACTGTCTAGTACATTTTTAAAAAAGTTTAAATAGATTTTATGCCTACACCTGCTAATAAATTTTATCTTAATTTTAGTAAACATGACTGTCGTTTTCTAAGTTTATGAAAATTTTTATATTTAATTTTATTTTTTTTAATTTAATTAATAAAAATATATTTTAATAAAATATATTATATTAATATTATAATATATATATATATATATATATATATATATATATATATATATATATAATTTAAAATAAAATTAATTTTAAATTAATAAATTTAAAATATTTTATAAAAAAATGACTCGCGTCCTATAAAGAAATAAACAATTTCTTCGTTAAAAAAAAAAAAAATTTTAAAATGAACCTAAATTTGGCCTATAACTTTTTGTTTAACAACAATAAATATTAAATATATGCTAATTTAATTATTTATCCGGGTATTTATCCCCTAATTATTTTTAACATTGTTGTAAAAGTTTAAAATTCAAGTTTTATAGAATGTTCTTAGTAAGACGCGAAGCTACTTATACAAAAACTTGGAAATATTGTCACCGTCTTAAAATTTAGAGTCACCAGGCCTTTTAGCAAGTTTTAAAAAAAAAAGGAAAAAAGGGGGGAAAAAACTTTTTTTTAAAAGGTAATTTTCCGTAAAATTTTCAAAAAAGGTTTTTTTGTACAAATTTTAATTTTTGGGGACAGGTTTTTTTAAAAAAAAACAAAACTGGGGTTTTTTTGGGGAAAAGTTTTGGGATTAACACACCTTTACTGTATTTGGTTTTGGAAAGATTGGGGAGCGTAACTTTGAATTTATAATTGTGACTACTGGCAAAACTGAAGTCGTTTATTGAGTTTGTGGTGGTTATCATTATAAATTTTAGGTAAAAATCCGCAGTCCTGGAGGTTTGGGCGTGGTCACTTGGGCGCGGCGTTTTGGGCGCCACCACTTGGGCGCGGGAACAGTTGGGCACAGAGACTTTTGGGCGGAGGGACACTTAGACGCGGTGGCATATGAGAAACTTTGGGCGCAAAAATTTTTTGGCCAAGAAAATGGGTTAATTTCAAAAAAAAATTAAGGGAAATATTATTTTAGAAAAAAATTTTTTGGAATAGTTTTTTAAAAATTGGAAAAAAAATTTAGTTTAATATTTGGATTAATATAAAAATAATAAAAATATTATTATTTTTAAAAAAAATTATATATTTATTTAAAATTAATAAAAATAATTTAATATATTAAAAAAAATGTATCGGTTAATAGAAAAGTTAGATCTGGTTAGTTTTATTGTATACATTTTAGTTAATAATAATGTTAATAAATAATATTTAGAAAATAAACGATAATTAAAATATAAATAACATGTGTTTTTTTCTAGCGTCTAACTGTCTCTCGCTTAAATGACTAGCGCCCAATTGTTTCGGCTCCCAAGTATCTCCGCGCCAAAGTATTTCCTCGCTCAAACGGTTGTGCCTAAAAGGTCGCGCCCAAAAGACCGCGCCCAAGCTCCTAGGTTAAATGGTTTAACTTTCCTGGCACACTTTTCATGAAGGGGAAAAAAGGTACGGTCATTTTTCTACGGTCATTTTTCTCGCGCAGGTTAAGCCGTCATGTTGTTTGGATATAATCTGTCACTTTTATTTGAATCGTAAACATCACGTTCGGAGGTTCGTACTTATTCCCAACCGCTGTGTTCACACATCGTCGTTGTGGTTGGGCCCAGTAGGATCTTTTGGAACATGCGCTAGAGTTGCTGGTTATCGGCAACTCTTGTTGCCACCGTATGGAACGGGATCCGTAGCTATAATGAACACAAGGATCTGTGAGTGAATGACATCATGTGCCTTAACAGGTGTCCCAACGTCCTCAGATACAGGCGACCTTCAGAGTATCCAGCCTTACTGCGGTAATGCGGGGCTCTGCCGTGGTGGACTATTACTTCTCTAGCTCCAAACAGAAAGCGGACAGAACCGCTTTTCATAGGAAAAAAGTGACAAAGGTGCCATGACCGAAACTGATAAATCCGTTTCGAGAGGTGCCACTCAACGTCACAAGCAGACAAAGGTGCGCCGACCGAAACGGGTGAATCCGTTTCGTAAAGTGCCCCTAAAGTCACCGGCGCCTGTTTTACGCGGTTCATCCCGAACAAACAGGTGCTTAGGAAGGGTTCCCTGAGTCCAAACAGAAGGCGGACAGAACCGCCGGAGAGGCCGGAGATGCGGCCTCAGAAATAATATCTGGTTCCTGTAACAAGGACCTGGTAGCTACCACGTCACTAGTCCGGGAGAGGAGGGCTCTGTCATACTTTCCAGGAGACAGGGACATCAAAACACATTGTGCTCGTGTCCGGTAGCGACACGAGTAAGAGGAGATGTAAGAACTCTCTCCCAATCTGGTATCGGATTCATTAGAAGTCCGATTCTATTGGGAGGAATATAAAAAGGTGTGAGCCACAATAGACCGAGCGGTCGCAGTGGAGGGCGTAAAAAGTCTACTCACTTTTAAACTACCTACCTACCTACCGTACTTATTAATTTTATATGTACGTCGCCTGCGACGTACGAAATTATTTTTATTTACTTAACTTATTATTTTACCTACTTACCTCAATTGTTACTCAAGCTCAATGTCGGCAAATCGGCCCTTCAAAGCAGATAGACTGTTAGACTAAGGCCCTGTTAGGATGCTGTGTCCGGGTTTTTATTAAAATAAATTTATTTTTTGTATTGTATAGTCTGTCTCAAAGTATACCGTGTTAGCTCTTGCCTTCATTTATGGATTATACCTGCCGACAGCAATTAAACTGCGGATCGGTAGGTATTAAAGGACAGAGATACTAAAAGTCTTTGCAAAATATTACAATAAATAACAAAACATGAACTTACTCTGTCTTTTTAATAATAACTAAATATAAAATACGAAAGAGACTGTGGTTTTATGCTTGCCTTCTAGATACTCTATTGCAAGAATGATAAGATGGAGTGGCAGCTCGTACCAGTCTTGGTTTTAATAATAAAATTTTGGAACATATTCGAACCTCCCCGTACTATAATAATAAAAAAAAATTTATAAATGCAACAATATAGCAAGTAAAAAAAAACTTTTACAATGTACTTTTTGTTTGCAGTTGATAAACAAAAACGAATTTGTTAATTTTATCACGTTCCGGACATACTACAAAGTGTAAACGCAGTAAGCCTCATCAATATCAACCCATCAATCGTGACACGTCTATAATGACGGTATTACCAACCGCACCTGACAGTGTCATAGGATCAGGGCTGGCCGGCAGATAACTAAATTGAATTTTTAATATAATATTGATCGATCATTTGATGCACGGGGTGACATACTCATTTTTGTGGTATTTAATGTAATAAAGGGTGGCTAGGCGGCATTATACACGTATGAGTAATAACCCAATCAATTATTTAGTGGCAGGATGGAATATGAGCGACGAATATTTATTAATGTTTAATGCTTTTTTTCTGTGAACCAAAAATCACTTATATTCGATATTGATAGCTGTTTATTATTATAATTTACTCGTATTTTGTCCTAGGTCAGCTTTAAGTCCACATAACAATATTGGGTATATGGTTATCTTAAAACTAAAGTAAAGTATATTAATATGCAAAAACCTTTCAGGATTTTTGTTATTACTTAAAAAAATTAAATATTTTTAAAATGGTAATACTACATGATTTTGTGCCATTGACGCAAAGATATAAACTATTTTTTGTGGGTTACGTCCCATTAGGATTAGGATATCGCAATGCAGTACATCCATTGGCATAAAAGTAGCAGATTTTTAAACTAAACATATTTCTTGTCAAGTAATAACAATTAATAGACTAGAGTGATGGTACAAATTATTTCATTTTATTTACAACTTACAGTAAAAAAATATAGAAAAAGGGCGCCCAAAATAAATTCAAAGTATTTTGCTTTTGCAGGACAATTAATCAACATATAAGTTAAGTGTTTTAAACAATATAACTTGATTTTAAAATTCTAAAATATTTAAACACTGCCTTTTTTACCTCGGCTGTTCTAAAGCTAAAAAAAAAATGAAAAGAAACTTGTCTTTTGTATAAAAAATATAATTTTATTGTCCCGCCCGAAAACACAACTGCGTTGGATGGACTGAAAGTCTGCTTTACTAATATTTATCCTCACTTATGAGCAATCTAGTTTTGCGGGACAAAACGTCATTTAATCTTGTGGGCGTTTTACTAAAAAATAATTTTATTTAACATAAGCCCGTTATCTTCATAGTCAAAGCAGCTTTAAAAAAGCTGGGATTCTTCGTTGAGCCCGACTGACTCTCTTTGAAATACTGTTTCTGTTTAGCATTTTGGTTTTCATTCAAAGAAAAACTGCTGGTCTTATTATTGATCCTTTTCTTACAGAAAAGCTTTGTTTTCTTGATTACCCAAAAGATCCAGAAGATCTGTAGCTCTTTTGTAGATACTGCTACGGATTCGGCTTCAAGAAATAAATCAATATAATTTCTCTTTTAGCAGCTTTCAGTAGAGTAAAAAGCAATGCCACTCTTATTTATTCCTTAACACTGCAGTGGTTCCATTTTGGTTGTTACTTCCTAGATTGTTTAAACTGTGAAACCTGCTTATCTGTAGGAATTTTTCTCTATCTCCCAAACCCTTCTAACTTCCTAAGTCCTGTGTTAACATAACCTCTTACTTTACTTAAAACATCCAGGATACGTTTATACAAAGGCTTTAAAAAACATACACTGTTAAGAGTGCATTTACGCTATACCTTAGGGGTCGGGCGAAAGGACGCGGCGACGGTGGGCGGAGACTAACAAACTCCCACTACCACAATTTTCGTATAGCCGCATTAAAAATATTATTTTTTATTTAGGATCTTCCAAATTCGGTGTATCGATGCGATGTTGTTTCCGATTACAAGCCTACAGCAGATAACGTTTTTCTTTAACTATTTTTCACCTAAATGACATAAATTATACACCATTTTAAAGGTAAGGAAATAATATAATATATGCCTTTGCTGTAACGGATTTTTAAAATATGAGTCAAGTTAAGAAAAAATAGTATCTAAACATAACCGATTTAAAGGTGACTTTAACTCAAGGAAATATAAAAAACTAAATCCAAATTTAAAAAACTATTACAGCAGGAGCCCAGATTTAGGTGTTGGCTTTCATATAGTTTTTAAAAATTATCGATAACTTATACCGTTTTTGAGAAAAACATTATGCCCCGAACCCCAAATTGCATCCAATTTTCGCGGCGCGAATGGACTCTTAAGTGATGCATAAAGTAGCAGTTTCTATTTTCATGTTAAACATACTTTAAGTGAAATTTTAGCAAAAAATAATAATAATTTTTGTGTTTAAAATATTTTTATTTTTAAAGTAAGCCCCTGAATAGTTTTTTTTAAATGATTATTCTGGTAATTCTGTAAAAGCACTTTTAAAATCTCTGATAAAATATATTTTTTTCTTAAGGCTTCTACACTTATCGATTCCTTAAATTTAAAACCAAAGTCATATTTTTTTTAATAAAGCGCTGAATACTGCAAAAACTTCGACTGTTTAAATAGATTTTAAAACAAAATAATTTTAATTATCTACTTACAGTTTGGCTTAATAATTATAAAATATTTTGCCAAATTTTTAAGTAAAATAAATTCACGAAATACATAAAACATAACTAATCAATAAACGCCCTGTAATCCTCTTTTTGAATTTGGTCAGACATACAGACTAGATTTACTATTCAAAATAAATTGTAGCTTTTACAAATGATCAAAGCAAAACAAGGCTAATTAATAATCCATTAAAACAAATCAGTTTTAATCTGCCTGACTTTATATGCAAATCTTTTTATTAAAAAATAATTTCTGCTTATTAAATTTATATTCCATGGACGCAAGGGGATTACGATTTTAATACTGAATTACAGTATTTGCTTTCGCAGAGTTTCGCCGTATGTTTTTGTTAGTGAATTTATTAGGAAAAAAGCCGTCTGTAAATTTATTTACAAAGCTCTAGTTTAAATCTTTCGAGCTGCTGAAAATTTGCTTATAGGTTAGTAGTGATATATATATATATATATATATATATATATATATATATATATATATATATATATATATATATATTATATATATATTTATATATATATATATATATATATATATATATATATATATATATATTTTTTTTTATATATATATATATATATATATATATATATATATATATATATATATATATATATATATATATTATTTTTTTTCAGCTTATTTACCTTTTCCCCAATTATGGTGTAGCCTCCCTTACAAAACGTTTTCATTTGTTCCCATATTCTCTATCCCGGCTGTTCTGGACCTTTGCCTGTATTTTCCTTAGGTCATGATCCCATCTTAAGTTTGGGCGTTTTTTCCCCGGCTCTTGATACCTCTTGGATACCACATCGTTATTCTTGGTCGATCTTTCCGTCATTCTTTGTTCCCGCCCATTGCCATTTCAGACATTTATTCTTTGTATGACATCTGTCATTTTGTTTTTTCTCTAATCCATGCTATTCTTTTGCGGTCTCGTCTTGTTTTCTAGCTATTGTTCCATGGATCTTTGTAGTTTGTTTTTAAATCAGTTTTGGTGTTTCCGGATGTCATGACTGGTAGTACACATTATCAAATGTTCTTTTCTTTAGATGTAATGGCATTCTAGATTTAAAAAAATGATTTGGTCAATGCTTTCCCGGCTAGTTTGATCCTTCTATTGATTTCTGGGAGTAGTAAACCAGATTTTGTATTAGCTGTCCCAGGTACACATTTCATTACAGTTTCTAAGGCTGTATTATCTATTGTTATTATTTCTTTGTTGTCTACCAGCTCATTACCCTGATCTTCGTTTTTGCTAGGTTTATCTTTAATCCGATTTCCGTGCTGGCTGTGTTCAAATCGTTTATTAGATCTTGTAATTCAGCAGGGTTGTTAGCTATCAGGACTATGTCATCAGCGAATCTTAGGTGGTATTCTCCATCTATAGACAGACCTTTGTTGTTCTATTTTCGGAATGTTTGTTCTAGAGTTGCTGTGAAGAGTTTTGGGGAAATTGCGTCCCCTTGTCGAACGCCCTCAGTAGTGGGAAAGTCCGGAGTGCCTTCATATATTTTTACTTTAGCCTTGGTCTGTATTTTATTATATTATATATTTAATTATATATATAATATATATATATATATATATATATATATATATATATATATATATATATATATATATATATATATATATATATATATATATTATATATATTTAGTATTAAGAAATATTCTGTTGAAATTTATTCAATAGCATGTAAATCTACGTCCATGGTTAATTAATTGGATTTTTGGGTTACTTCGTTTGCGAGTTAAATGCTAATATATTTTTAGAAATTTTTAATTTACTATTGCCTTGTATTTATAAGCAAAAAAAATAGCAATTAGGTTTAAATTGACGTTGTGTGCTTTAATTCACAACTATCCGATATGCCCTGTATAATTTGCCAATTTATTCAATTCTAGATCAAAAATGTATATTACACTATACGTCAATTAGTGCTGGTTTTTTGAGATAACGACATACAATTGTAATATTATCTGATTTACTTATGTGATAATTAAAAACGATTAAAGAATAAAAACAATTAACATAGCATCCTAAAGTAAAAACTACTGTCCGTCTTTTAGTTTTCTGTATAATAAAACTACATCAAGTAATATTAATTTGCAATTTTGTGGTATAACTATAAAATCAATAAATTGTTTAAAGTCAAAAGAGTATTTTATGTAATAATTATTTTTCCAGTTAATTAAGATAAGCAGCACCTTAAGTACTCAAAGAGTTTATAAAAATGCCATTGCACACAAAAAATAATTGTTGTTTTGTTATTAATAGTAACGATACGATATATTATATTAACATCACCTAAAAGAGAAAAATATTATAATTAAAATAGGAGTAGTCAAATATATAAAACTAAAATAAAATCAATATTAAGGATAAAAATATAAAAATAAATTTTTTCAATACATTACTAATTTAAAAAAGGTAAATAGTTGGTTGGTACGTTAAAAACGTATTATTCTTTTACTTTAAACCCATTGCAGCAAAATATTTACAATTAATTTAAATCTAGGTAGTAGAAAAAATTAGGTTAGCTTTCCGGGTAAATTCACTTTTTCTGCTTCGTGTGCTGTTTGTCTGCATAATATTCTATGCATTGTTCTGCCAATCCATCACACAATAAGGGGAGGCATTTTTATATACTCACAGAATTCCTCGGTTGCTATTATTGCAATTTTTTTTTAATTTGGTACCACATTTTGTGCTTATTGGACTTGCTAATTTTAACTTACTCATGGAAATAATTCAACAATAAATCTATATTTATATTTACACCACTTTCCACATCAAAAAATGTAAATAAACTCATTCTTTGACCCAACAACAAAATGAACTACACTTCCGTATACATTTTAGCATATCAAAAGCTGAAAGTGATTACCACGCCGAGTTCAAATAAAACAGGCAAAGTTTTATTTGCGTCCGCCTGTCTCATCTACATTGAATTTGGTAGACTTCATTGGGTTAGTAACGTGGCCCCCGGATATGTAACCGAATGTAAAAGCGGATTTTCAACGAATAAAAAGCCTTATTTAAAGTACGAATGACAAAGGAAAGGTTACAAAAGTTGGCAGCTTAAAATTGTTATGAGAAAACTAATTACAATGGCTAAAAGAGCGATGTTTAAATTTGTATTTTTATGGTAGTTGACTAGTTCGAAAAAAATCCTCTTTAGTAAAACGCAAATACCATACAACGAAAGTAACTTTTTTATGGTCTAGGTTATATTTATCTTTAAAAAGATTACTGCAATATTATAGAGCAGTATGGAAAAACATTTAACCAATAAAAAAAAAGAAACCTTGTATGCATTTGCTTTAAAAAAATTTTTTGATATGTTACTTATATTTAAAAAAATATTATGTTTAATGCAAAACGTTTTAGTTATTTTAATTTTTATTTTAAATAAGGCCAATAAGCAGGATGTTTTGGTATTTTAAACCAAACTTTTTAAATTAAACCTAATAAATAAAGTACTAACTTAAGAGCGGGTATATTGTTTTGTAGGGATAAGAAACTTTTGGTTAAAGTAAGCAGTATTTTAAAAACTTTAAAATAATATACAGGGTTTCCTGATAAGGTCGTCTCGGCGATATTTCGAGAACCCTTCATCGGATAGCTTTCGGAAAAAAATATTAATGGTAATACCAGCCTCGAGAAAATAACAAAAATCATTTTCAAGTTTCTAATTCCAGCGCTAGAGGCGTAAAAATAAAAACAAAATTGAAAACACGGATTATTTAAAAATACTCCTTATTAACTTATGACGTGGATAGTTTTTCCACAAACTATGTAAAATAAGAAAACTTTTTTCTTTTAAGCATTTTCCCTAACCTGTCAAAAATAGAAAGGAGCAAATGTACATTTGAAAAAAATTAAATAACTTTTTTTCGGCTTAACCGATTTTGATAAACTAGGTCTCGTTTGAAAGAGCTTTTACCAGGGCTTAAGATGAAATATTGGTATAAATAATTATTTTTTTGTTTTAAGTTATAAATTTTGTCAATTTTTTCGAAAAATTTAAGTACAATGGTATTATTATTATAAGCTCATTAAGAAGAGCATATAAAAATCAAAAAACTGGTGAAAACTGCATTTTGATATCTTTATTAATTCTCGACTTATTGCTCAAAAACTGCATTACTCGTATCATTTTCTATTTTGAGCTGTCAGATAAACAACGCGGCGTTTTTATCGAGAGTGCCAGGACGTCAAAAATCACAGAAAACAGGGACGTCAAAAATGACAAGTGCATTGTTTGTCAAACCTGATAATTTTAAATTAAGTTTTTGTTTATCGCAGTTCATCGTTATTATTATTAGTGGTAGTGTTGATAATTGTTATTAAGTAGTGAGTAAGTAAATTATGTCTTATTCTACCACCGAGGCATACGATATGGTCGCCGTTTATTTTGAAAATTTTTAAAATGCCTCTAGTGCGTAAGACAATTTGCCAGAAGATATTCCGAAAAACGGCATTTAAATAAAAAAGTGTTAAGACGTTTGACAACCCAAGAGAAACTAGAAATGTGCATCCTATTACAGCACAATGAAGATACAATTAGCCAGAGCCCATAGGTAATAAATCAGCTACTATTATCCACGAGCCCTGTAATTATAAATGCTGTTATTACATTGATAATAAACAAGTAATAAAGATATTATTGATATTATTTAATATTTGTAGAATATGATACGAGTAATGCAGTTTTTGGGCAATAAGTCGAGAATTAATTAAAATATCAAAATGCTGTTTTTACCAGTTTTTTGACTTTTTAATGCTCTTTTTAATGAGTTTATAATAATTACATCATTGTATTTAAATTTTTCGAAAAAAATAACAAAATTTATAAGTTTGACACAAATCAGTCTCTAGGAATAAAACAAAACAATAAATTAATTATACCAATATTTTATCTTAAGCTCTAATAAAAGTTCTTTGAAACGAGGCCTAGTTTATCAGAATCGGTTAAGCCGAAAAAAGTTATTTAATTTTTTTCAAATGTACATTCGCTCCTCCCCCTCCCTATATTTGACATGTTAGGGAAAAACGCTTAAAAGAAAAAAGTTTCCTTATTTTACATAGTTTGTGAGAAAACTACTAACGACATAAGTTAATTTGGCATATTATTAAATAATCCATGTTTTCAATTTTGTTCTTAGTTTTACGCCCACCAGCGGTGGAATTAGAAACTTGAAAATAACTTTAAACGTTTTTTGAAGCCGATTTTACTATAAATATTTTTTCCAAAACCTATGCGATGAAGTGTTTTCGAGATATCGCCGGCGGACGACCTAATCAGGACACCTTGTATATATAGAAACTATAACACAAAACTTGAAAATTTGGGTTGCTTTTATTTAATTGACTATTGTTGCATCTGTAGGTTACAGAAATGTAGCCGGCTTTAAGTTGTGGTGACAATTAGACATCTTGACAAAAAGAGCACTAATAAAGCACGATTCTTTCTTTCTACAAACCTGTAATTGGAATTTTATCATTTAAGAATTTAACCAGCTAATTATTTTTTGTATTTAAATTAAATAGTTTTAGGTATACTTTCTATAAAAAATTTTAGGTCCAAGATTTTTTAGTAAATATCTGCTAGTAGTTATATAATTATAGATTATAAACTAAATCGATATATTTTGGTGTGGGCACATAAATCGTTGGTCTTTTGGGTCATCCTTAATAAAAGTATGTCTTTCACATAAAAGAAAAACGGTCCAAGAAAAATATTTTTGTCTTTTATATCTTTTAGGTATTTTTACCCTCCACTCCTACTTTTGTAGTCCACCGTTTAAGCTTGATCATTCACAAAAGATATTATTAACAATTTTTTTAAATATTTTTTAACAAAAGTGTTACTTAATCCTTGTCGTTTTTGAAAAAATAGCTTTTAGGTTTTTAAATGTCTGATTGGTTACTATTTTGTGTAAATTTTTAGTTAATGGATAGCGATCGTTTTTATTTTATAGAAAATAAAATGAATATCATGTCATTTTATATTGTGAAAAGGGTAATTGTATATTTCCAATAAGGTACAAGTAATAAAAAAAATATTTTGAATATACAAAAAAAAACTCTTAACAATTTTTTAAACCTAAGCAGCTTTATATATATTTTGTCTGAAACAAAGTAATATATAACATCTTAATAAGGACCTGAATTTTTAGGGGCAGATCACATTACTTCCAGTTTTCGTTTCTTACAGGCTTTCCTACTTTGCAGTGTTGTTTTTTCGTAAATAATGGGATCTGTCATTTTGGATTACCTATCCCAGCGCCTCAGGAGAGAACCCTTAGCCTACATCTAACTGAAGGATGATATAACTATTTCGCTCTCTTTTAACTTTTTACTTTTTAAACATATCTCTAAATAAAAGCTAAATTTCAAAGTCAGGTAGAAAATTATAATACATTGGTTTTAATGTAAAGACTGATTTAGTACCTTATTATTATTAATATTATTTTGACAAATACAGGTAAATAGTTTTTTATTATACAAGAAAAAAAGTTTTAGATTTAAGTTCGAGGTTGTGTTGGAGCAGCGAAGGAAAACCAAAAAGTGAGAGCTAAAATCTAATTTTTTTCCCGTGTTTAAAAACATTTTTTTTTGACGGCAAAATAACGATTTAATGTCAAAAAATAAATTATTAAAATATATTAGTCAGACAATTAATTATGTAAAATTAATAGTTTTACGGCCGAGTGATGATCGCGTTGTTAAATTTAGCAATGGACTTAGCAATTGTTAAAAGTTAACAACGGATTAGAATGTTTAACAAAACGTCAGAATTAGACAGATTGCCTACTAAAATCATTGAATAACACTGACACTGACGTTTTGTTAAACATTCTAAACCGTTGTTAACTTTTAACAATTGCTAAGTCCATTGCTAAATTTAACAACGCGATCATCACTCGGCCCTTAAAGTAATAGGCTGTTGTACTTATAGCGACAACTAAACTTGAATTGCTGTGGAAACCTTTAAAGTAATCAAATATTTGTCAATGTAATTCTATCATTTGATGGATTTAATTTAAGAATTGCAAACTTAGTGTGGTTGTTTAGTAGTTATCTTGCATGTCATTTATGCAATGCACATTTAATAATTTTATTGTACTTTTGATATAAGGAAATGAACTTTTGTATAATAAAATATCCTAAAATTAAATATCTACCTTTACTTACGTGTATCTACATGTATTCCGGAAAAAAGTAATTTCATGAAAAGTAACATTTTGGTAACTGTTAATGTTAACAGAGATAAAATATTATTTTTTTCTACTGTCACCGAAAAAAATATATTTTGGGCGATTTTGCTTTTTTACGTCTAAGGTTATGTGAATTTATTAGAAATATCCATTTTTCCACTATGTATTTTAATTTAAGTAAAGATATTATCAACATTTTTAAATATTACCTTTCCCTTGTATAACTGTACTTGACTAGATTTAAAACTTATTTTGTGGTTATAGACTCACTAATATTAGTCTTAATTGATAAACTTATATTGAAAATAAGAGAAGAATAAATTAATATGATGTAATAACAAAAATAGCTTTTATGGGAACATAGAAAAATTCTGCAATAGAATTTGTTTTAGGTAAAATTATAGTTACAAGTCATTATTTTATTTAGTATAATTTGACTTGTATTGTAATGTTAAAACTATGTCCCAATTTTATTTAATTTTTTTTATGTAAAGCATACGGTCTAAAAATATTATGCGCTTATTTTAGAATTTTCTGTTATATTTAAGAAAAATTAACATCCGCACTTTTAAAGTTAAAAATTACCTTTAAAAAAACTATTTAATATTTTATTTTAAATACAGAAAAGCTATTGCCCCTTCTTTAGCTCAAAATATATAAGGATCTAGGTAATTCAAATTTGCTTAAAGGCACTTAACATAGCTGTTTTCGATTAATAGACAAAAATTGTAAATAAAGTCAAAAACAAATTTACTCGTTAATAGAATTTGACGTTGTTAAAACAGAATTTAGAGTAAAATAAAAAAATAAAAATATTAGTTTCTTTTCGCTTTTTGGTATTTTATATTGTTTTATCAAAAAAATAACAGTATTAAAAAAATAATATATAAAAAAATATTTACAGTACAAGTGCGTTTATGAGCATAATTACAACAACAAGTGTGGGGGATTAAAATGACGAGGTCGTAGACTAAGTCGTTCTAATCAAACGAGTGTTATAGTCATGTTTAAACGCGCGTTTGATGTACAACGTTTTATTTTTAGCAGAAAAATAAAAAAATACATTTTTAATTTCTATTTATTAGTAAGTAGTAACTTTACCACCTTTAATTATGATTGTCACATTTTTTTAATTCCAACTGTAGGGAATTGTTACTTACCCCTGACCATGATTACGAACTTTGTTTTTTTCGCACAGAAAATTTATTTAAAAATTTTTATAAGCGATTACGAAAGTCTTCCCTTAGATGTAGAACCTCTGTAGTACATGCCACGGAATCAATATTGCCGAATAAGTCGCGATCAAAATATGAAAAAATATACAACCAATATTTTTGACATGGTGCGATAACAAAAAGGTGAAAAATTAATGCAATAAAAGCTGGCGTTGTACGCCCGCCTTGCCTAAGTTTGGGCCAAAGCGGTCAACAGCCCAGTCCATTCCAATTCTTCTTCTTCTTCTTTCCTGGCATTACAACTCTGGTGAGTCTTAGCTGCATTCCACTATTGCTCTCCATCTCGTACGATCTTGTGCTTCCACTTGCCACTGCTGGACTCCCACCTTAGATAAATATGCTGCGACAGCATCCTTCCATCTTTTTCTCGGTCTACCTATTGATCTTCTGCCATCCGGTCACTCAAGGAATACTGTTTTTATTAATCTGTGGTCTTCTGATCTTACTACATGACCTGCCCATCTTATTCGGTTAGCTTTTATGTGTCTGACTATGTTTTTACTGCCACATATGGTCGCCAATTCAGCATTGTGGCTTTTTTTCCACACTCCTGTTGTTTCATCTCTATTGGGCCCAAATATCATTCTGAGAACTTTTCTTTTAAACACAAGAAGCTTGAGGGTGATTGAGGGGACGTGATTGAGGGTCCAGGTTTCGCTGCCATAAGTAACTACCGGGCGAATTATTGACCTGTACAAAGTTAGTTTGGATTGTCTCTTTAACAGGCTAGATTTAAATAATGTTGTGAGAGAGTGTAACGCCCTATTTCCTGCCATTATTCGTGCTGAGACATCCTTTTCTACTTGATTGTCATCCGTGATTACCGCTCCTAGGTACTTAAATTCCTTAACCACTTCGAAGTTGAACTCATCAAGGGTTATATTCTGCCTGATTCGGGGCCTTGAATTCTTTGTAACTACCAAGTATTTTGTTTTCTCTTCGTTTACTCGCAGGCCTAGATATGAAAAGAATTTTTTTTTTCTAATTAGTTTATTGCTAAATTAATTTTTAACCCCTATCTTACACCCTGTATATTAGTACTTTTTGGGTTTAAATTGATTTCTGTGATTATAAACATCTCTAACTATTGCTTCTTCCTTACGTAGAAACGCGTTCGGCTCTATGTAAATTTCATTTTGCTGTAATCCACTCACCGAGATTGGTCTCGATTGATGGACGTAAATTGCAAACTAAAGTGGGAGAGACGCAAAGCAGGCGATATAATATGGCATCATGGCTAAAACAGAATTTAGCGTAACATAAAAAGTTCGTGTAATGGGTTTTTCGACGTGTGAAGTTGGTTCATTTTAATTTACATTTGAAATATTTAATATTTCTTTATTATAATAAGTAGAACGACTGTGTTTTGTAGTTAACAAAATGGTTAATATTACTTCTAATTCTGTTTTTAAATTGTAATTAGATAAAACGGTACAGCATTTTTCTTTTTTTTTATGTTCGGACGGCTCTTTTTAGCAATAAATTAGAAATATTAAGAGTTGTAGAAAACGCTATTTCTCAGATATGGTAACTTTATTACAAAAAGGATCTAATTTGGGACACATCTCTTCTTCTTCTTCTTCTTCCCTGGGAGCCGTCTTGATTAACTACCGGAGGCAGCGCAGCCTTATGGGCTTTTTGTGCCTAATCTCCCATTGTCTTTTATATCAATCCTCCCATTAGTCTTGTTCCTTCTACAAGTCTGTATATTGTATAACCCCGAGACTGGTTGGTTGATATATTCTTGTGGGCTTATTTCCGGTTGTCCAAATAATGCCTGTCTTTTGTGATTCAATGCTTTACATTCTCGCACAGGATATGGTAGGCTGTTTCTTCCCCCTCGTCGCACATTCTGCAACTTGGATCCCCATTGTATAAGCCTATCTTGTGTAGGTGTCCTCTTAGGTTATCATGCCCTGTAAGCAACCTTACTGTTATGCGACGTCTTTTCCTACTTTGTCTGAGTAGTTCTTCCTTCGTTCTTTTGGATGGGCCTCTTATGAAGCTTTTTCCATGTCTTATTCTACTGAGGTTTCCCCAGTATTCTTCGTGTTTGTTTCGGATCCATTTCCTGGTTTTTCCTCATGCTGTGGTTTTGGTCACTCCAACGGCAGGTTCTGGCCCAAAATATGGTGTGGATGATCCCTGTCTCGCTACCGTGTCATGGTACTCACAAGAGAGTTACTCTGTTGCGTTCTCCCAGGACTTCCAGTTCTTTTTGGCATTCCCATGTCAGCTTGGACATTACCTTGGGGTTTACTAGTGCCCCTAGTGGCTGTCTGTTATTATGCAGATCCGCTTGTTTTTATAAGCCCTCCTGTTATTTTCTTTTGCACAGTGCAGTAAAGCGTATATTTCCGTTTGAAATACAGAACTGTGTGGTCCTAGTGGAATGGAGAATTGTGAATTCCTCATTTCACTGTACACGCCCGCTCCAGTTTCCTGCTCAGTTGTGGAACCATCCGTATACCAGATGATGTCTCCAACCTTGCCGGGGAGATCGGGTTGCTGCCACTCACTTCGATCTGGAATTTTTACCTTGAAGTTTTTGTTGAATGAGTATTGGGGAATCATCTGGTCTGTTCTCTCGTCCAGGATTGGACACATACAAAGTATACAGATTAAAGGGTAAAAATACTATCTGACTTAAAAGACTATTTTGAGGTTTTTTAAACAGGCTGTGGTTATTGATATAACGTATTTATAGTAACTAGGACTATTTCGAAAGTAACGCCCACAAGGTAAAATGACTTTTTGTTCTACAGAGCTTTGTCGATCATAAGTAAAGGATGAATATTGACCGACGAAAATAAATACGTCTTAAGGCATTATTTAATGTCCTGTAAAAAATGTCCGCATTACCTGCTCATATTTTTCCAAATCAAGCTTGGAGGCTGTTGGAAAAACTAAATATTTGAGTCATGAGCAAAACTTTATATGGAATTAATCATGAAAGAGAATATTTTTTATGTGAAAATAAATTTAGTTGGTGCTAGTTTAGTACCTCTAGATATCCAAGCATAAAGGTGATCGTTAAAAGAGTGGTCATGTGTAACTAATATAAACTGAGAAGTAAAAGACAAAGTTAGAGTAGAAGACCTTAGGAAGACACTCACTGTACAAGTAAAAGCAGAAAACAAGTAGCCTTATTCTTAGTAAATATTACTATGTTAAATATTGGTAATTTGTATTTGTAATGTAAAAATAATGCATACTTAGAATAGTTAAGAAAACTTGTTTTATTAATCAACTAAACTAAAAAAAAAATTCTTACCAATCGTACTTTTTGGCCAATACACCAGTTTGTAAGGCCATCATACCAAAAAAAAAAAAAAACGTACTTTTTCAAAAATCATCTGATGTCTTTTCTTTAACCTAACTTTTTACCACAACATCTACCGAGCCATTTCCATAACACCTTTAATATTTAAAATTATAAACATTTTTGTACAAAAATTTGTTTTAATACGAAATTAAAATATTTTCACGCACAATACTCTTCTCACTGACATTTGGCTTTTCTTAACCAATTTTTAATCCCATTTAATTTAATTTGGAGGTGGTTTTTTTGCAACGCTCCAAGAGAAATGTTAAAAATAATCGTATTGTTTAATTTTCAAAAAAGTGTTATACTTAAAGTTTAATAATATTAAATTTCTCCACAATTAAGTACTTATGCCATATGCCAGTACTGGGACTTTCTACCAACCAATTTTTATTTAAAGGTAAGTTCAGTTTAACCAAACGTGGGTTACATATGTTTTTTGCTTTTATTTTGTCCCCCTCCCCTCCTACCCCACCCGCCAACAAATTTTGTTAACCTATGCTAATAACCGTTACTAACTAACAAAAGTGAAGCGTAATATCCATATACTAAGGGAAATGTTTTTCACTTAGTATCTCTCAATCAGGGCCGGTATTTGAAAATTACTGGGAAAAAAAGAGGGAAAACAACTTAACATCTACATAGTAATTAGGCTTTGAACAAGATTTTGTAAACTGTTATAAAACTTAAAAAAAACAGTTAAATTTTAGTTCATGGTACCTTTAATGAAAACTTAAACTATTTAATAAAATGAGATAGTGATTGTTAATTTTACCTAAAATTAATTCTTCAAAATGAGAAAAGCTTTTGAATTTAACAGGAAATATATCTGCATTAGTATTACAAAGTGCGAATGCATGAAGAATTTGATGTTCCTTTACGCTTAACTAAATTGGCTTTATGGTCCATTAAATCACAGTGTATAACCAAATTCTTGAATTCTGATTAGTATTCAGGGTCAATCTACCAACTCTATTAAGATCTTTCCGACCGCATTGTTTAATAACCCAAAATTAATATTCTCAGTTATGCTGTTTAATTTCACACACTTAATTAGTAAGCTGATGATTAATTGAAAATTAGGTATGCAAATGGATATTTCGATGACCTATTAATATTACTTGTGTGATTCTAGTGATATTAAAAATCTTATATCCACTGGTTAAAATGCAATACAAGCTTTTTCTTTAGTTTCACCTTATAATGACCTTGACTTAAAGTAAAGGTGACCTTGTAGGCTCAAATAATCACCAGAATCAGATTAAGCTACCCCAAAAATATATGTATCAACTGGTTGAATTTACTACATATCCCAGATTTCGAACCAATCAACTAAAAACTTGTAAAACTTACCCAGGCGTAGAGACAATATTACAGATTTCCGCCCTCTTTATCCCTCAAACTGTTATTTGGGATCACTTTGGAGCTTAAGAACATTTAATAAGGAAGCTAAAAACTATAACATACTGCAATTTCAGCCAAACTGACTTTGACCCATTTTCCATTCATTTTGTGCGGGGTCCTTTTTTCTTTAATTAAATATTTTGGTAAGATAATTTAGAGTTGTAAATTTATCAACATGTTTTGATATTGTATTTTATATTTCTTTTCTAAGAAATATTTGACAAGGAAATATTAAACAACAAATTTAGTAGTAAAGTATTCAGCTCAAAAGTTATAGTCATTACTTACTAATCGGCCAAAAGAGTCTAATAGAGATATTTTCTTGGAATTTTAGGATTTTTAGGAAAAAAAATGGATGTGGTAGAAGATTGGGAATTTTGTAAAAGATCTTATAGTTTTTTTTTATATCAAATATTTAGTAATAAAGCTCAACATATATCTTCTTAAACTTTTATGGAATTTTATACAGTTAAAAGACATAATTAATTAAGAATATTAAATTTCTCCACATTTAAGTACTTATGCCATATGCCAGTACTGGGACTTTCTACCAACCAATTTCTATTTAAAGGTAAGTTCAGTTTAACCAAACGTGGGTTACATATGTTTTTTGTTTTTATTTTGCCCCCCCCTCCCCCTCCTACCCGCCCGCCAACAAATTTTGTTAACCTATGCTAATAACCGTTACTAACTTACAAAAGTGAAGCGTAATATCCATATACTAAGGGAAATGTTTTTATTGCAACAGGTTTTTTGATTATAAAGATCTTTTTTAACATTTGGAAAAATCGAGGCCGGTATTTGAAAATAACTGGGAAAAAAAGGGAGAAAACAACTTAACATCTGCATAGTAATTATGCTTTGAACAAGCTTTTGTAAACTGTTATAAAACTTAGAAAAAAACAGTTAAATTTAAATTTATGGTACCTTTAATGAAAACTTAAACTATTTTATAAAATGAGATAGTGATTGTTAATTTTACCTAAAATTAATTCTTCAAAACAAAATCTTTTGAATTTAACAGGAAATATATCTGCATTAGTATTACAAAGTGCGAATGCATGAAGAATTTGATGTTCCTTTACGCTTAACTAAATTGGCTTTATGGTCCATTAAATTACAGTGTATAACCAAATTCTTGAATTCTGATTAGCATTCAGGGTCAATCTACCAACTCTATTAAGATCTTTCCGACCGCATTGTTTAATAACCCAAAATTAATATTCTCAGTTATGCTGTTTAATTTCACACACTTAATTAGTAAGCTGATGATTAATTGAAAATAAGGTATGCAAATGGATATTTCGATGACCTATTAATATTACTTCTGTTGTAAAAATGTTTGTATTTAAAGCTTTTTTATATATTAACGTATCATATATTAACTTGTCAAGTTTGGTTATCTCCAATTTCTGATTCTAGTGATATTAAAAATCTATATATCCACTGGTTGAAATGCAATACAAGCTTTTTCTTTAGTTTCACCTTATAATGACCTTGACTTGAAGTAAAGGTGACCTTGTAGGCTCAAATAATCACCAGAATCAGGTTAAGCTACCCCAAAAATATATGTATTAACTGGTTGAATTTACTACATATCCCAGATTTCGAACCAATTAACTAAAAACTTAAACTTACCCTGGCCTAGAGACAATATTACAGATTTCCGCCCTCTTTATCTCTAAAACTGTTTTTAGGATCACCTTGGAGCTTAAGAACATTTGATAAGGAAGTTAAAAACTAAAACATACTGCAATTTCAGCCGAACTGACTTTGACCCATTTTCCATTCATTTTGTGCGGGGTTCTTTTTTATTTAATTAAATATTTTGGTTAGATAATACAGAGATGTAAATTCATTAACATGTTTTAATATTGTATTTTAAATTCCTTTTCTAAGAAATATTTGACAAGAAAATATTAAACAATAAATTTAGTAGAAAAGTATTCAGCTTAAAAGTTAAAGTCATTACTTACTAATCTGCCAAAAGAGTCTGATAGAGATATTTTCTTGAAATTTAAGGATTTTTAAGCAAAAAAATGGATGTGGTAAAAGATTGGGAATTTTGTAAAAGATCTTATAGTTTTTTTATATTAAATATTTAGTAATAAGGCTTAACATATATCTTCTTAAACTTTTATGAAATTATATACAGTTAAAAGCCATAATTTTATTGCCTAATAATATGTTCATTTCTTTTAATTTTAGAATTTTAAAAAAACTTTTAGAATAGTGGTAAAATTGGTCTAAGATTTTATGGTACCCTTTTTGCAGGGTAGAGGGCTTTTCGCATATTCTGCGACTTAAGTTTCTTTTCGCAGCCTTGCTGATCGGCAGTACAAACAGCGTGCGAGAAGCAGAAAGCGCCAATAGCCTAATCCTTTTCGCGCACTGCGTGCTGATTGGTTGGTAGAGTATATAACCTCTCCGCCGACCAGCGGAAGGAACGAGAGAGAAAGGAATACGATTAGATTAGATTTCAGTTCCATCAGGGCTAAGAGCAACAGAGCTTAATCCTTTTAATTATCTTTGATATGTTTGATAGTAAATATTTCTTCCTCCTGGACAAAATGGCTAAATCTCTATAGTAATAATAATAATAAGTCTTCCCTAAAGGTGTTAAACAATGTTATGGTGTCAATAACGTTAAAATTTTAAATTTCCGTTGTCTTTACTTATTACCTGATACACAACATTATCACTTAAAAACAGTTGAAGATACATCACTAGCCGAAACGTTGTGAAACAATTAAGAAATTAAGACATTGGAAGACCAAGATTATTAGTGCTAATCATTCGTCTATTATTAAACCCATAAATACCTAATTATATTACAAAATGTTACATCTATTAATTCAACAGCACTATTAAACATTTCTAACACTCATGTACTGCCATTTTTAAAATTTATTAAATATTCTGCTTTTACTTTTGTATGTAATATTTTTGTATATAATAAAATTTTATATAGCAACCCTAGCACTTATATGAACAACAACTGCACCAACTTGTGACATCTTTTAGAACTGAGTTTTACAGCGTTTTTGAAACAATGCGATTTCACTCTTTCCTCTAGTCTTAGATAGATTCGTATAAGTGTTTTAAAATCTCAGGGTAGGTATAACTACTTAAGTCTTATTTCATTGGAAGCATCACAAGCTGCTAAGCTAGTTCTTAATATAATTTATGTCCCGATGATATTATTTGATTTAATTATTATACCATATGGTTTATTTGTTAATATGTCTTGTAAAATACAGGTAACAACGATCTCCGCAGCAATTAGAATATTTGATATTAAGGATGTGCCTATGACCTAGCTGGAAGTGATCCATTGCATTGCCAAAGATACCTGAGTAAAATTAATGTTGAAAATTATATTCTAAATTGTAAAGAAATTTTTGTAGGACTTTTGATAACAATAATTTACTGGGGTCTAAAACTTTAATTAAGTTTCAGTTAAACTGTTGCCATAGTTTATGTTATACTCATGCGCACAAAAGCTTGATTTCTGAACAGCTGTCAGTGGATTAGCATAATATAATCTGGAAATATGGAAAATTTATAACCAGAAAAAAACTTTTTTTTTAATTTTGTCAGGTGTGGGTAGATAAAAGGAAGTTGTTACTGTTGCAATAGTTGGTTGTTCATAAATTTTATATTAATGGGGAAAAATACTAAATTTTAAGACATATTAAAACGGATTAAAACTGTCTACAAAAAAAAGGATACTTTAGGTCTTATGTTTAAGAAAGAAAACATAAGTGATCGACACCTCTAAGTTTTAATGGGAACATATTATGAAAAAAAATATTTATTTTCTGTAAATTGTAAATATTTTAGGATGCTTTTACCCTAAAATTATTAAATAGCTTTATGTATTAAATTACTTATGCATTTATTTTTAAAAGTTGTGAATCTTTTCGTACCACGCGAGTATAAAATTAAAATATCCCGATAAAGGTACCTTTTATATGTTAAAATAAGCAGAAAAAAAGTATCATGTACTTAATTATGAATAACATTATTAGCAAAAAGTTATAATAAAACAATGATAAAAAAATAATATTTCCCACTGGTCCATAATAGTAAAAAAAAGGATATCATCTGAAGGTGTGTCTTTGTCAGTGTTCTGCTTAAATTTTTCCAAAAGGAAAAACTCAATTTAAAAATAAGCGAAAAATTCTATTTTCAATTTTTTTACACCCCGTGTCTTATAAGTAAGGCCATTTTTAGAGTTATGTTTATATACATTTTTTGTCCTATTTTTGACTAATGAATCTACCATTAATCATTGTTTCATATTTTTTGAAACAACCATTATATTTAATGGAATTTTTAATAGTTTTAATAAACCGAAAACTACCAAATAGACTTAGTAGATTAATTTTAAAAGGTACAGTTTTTTTATGCAAAAAAAACTGTAACGCTAAATAATACTAAAATAAAAGAAAAAAAAACTGAAATTTACAAACCTACTAAATTTAAGGGTAGAGAATCTTTCTGAAAGCAGTTTCAAGAATAAAGCTTTAGCGAGTCGTACATAATGTACGTGGGGTTCAAAGGGTCGAAAGTGAATTCACCGACGTCTTCCGTTGCCGAATAATAAGTATTTGTCTCCATGAGCTATTTTAGTCTACCCGTAAATCCTGGTAAAAGCATCTGGGAACGAGAAATTACGTATTCAACAATTCTCGCGAGAATCTCAACGGCTACCTAACACAATATGAGGACCGTAGCAGAATGCCTAAGCAGATGAGAGAATATAGAATATATTAAATAACTATTTATATAAATAATAAGTCCTAGTCAGGAATATCATATGTATTTTTTGGTTAAGTGCTTATACTTTAGACTTCTCATATTATAAATAGTTTAAGCCTTTTTATTTTTCATTTTCTTCACATGTACAGAAATTATTAATTATTTTACATTTAAAATTAGAAATTTGTGTCCGTTCCTTTTTAAACAAATACTATCGTTTCTAAGTTTCTGTGGCAAGTCTGCTACAACCATTAGATTCAGATATTGAAATAATCTAACAATACGTGTATGGATTTGGAATAAAAACAGATATGTCATAAAGAACAAAATTTAATGCGAGCAATCCAAAATATACTGAAATGTTTTTATCATGCTACAACATGTAGATGTAGATATTGAAAATCTAACAATACGTGTGTGGATTTGAAATAAACAAGATATGTTATAAGAAAAATTAATGAGCAATCCCAAAGAAAATATACTGAAAGTTCAAATGCTTTAACAAATTTAGATTAAAATATTAGAAAATCTACAGTAACGTGTGTTTGAAATAAACAATATATGTCATAAATGAAAAATTGTAATGCAGCAATCCCAAAGAAAATATACTGAAATGTTTTTATCATGCTACAACGATTTAGATTCCAGATATTGAAATATCTAACAATAGCGTGTGTGGTTTGAAATAAACAAGATATGTCATGAATGACAAAATTGTAATGCGAGCAATCCCAAAGAAAATATACTGAAATGTTTTTATCATGCTTCAACCATTTAGATTGCAAATATTGAATAATCTAACAATAACGTGTATGGATTTGGAATAAACAATATATGTCATAAATGAAAAAATTGTAATGCGAGCAATCCCAAAAAAATATACTGAAATGTTTTTATCATGCTTCAACCATTTAGATTGCAAATATTGAATAATCTAACAATAACGTGTATGGATTTGGAATAAACAATATATGTCATAAATGAAAAAATTGTAATGCGAGCAATTCCAAAAAAAATATACTGAAATGTTTTTATCATGCTACAACCAAGTAGATTGCAGATATTGACAAATCTAACAAAAACGTGTGCGGATTTGGAATAAACAAGATATGTCATAAATGACAAAATTGTAATGCGAGCAATCCCAAAGAAAATATACTGAAACGTTTTTATTATGCTTGAAACGATTTAGATTGCAAATATTGAAAAATCTAACAATAACGTGTGTGGATTTGAAATAAACAATATATGTCATAAATGACAAAATTGTAATGCAAGCAATCCCAGAGAAAACATACTGAAATGTTTTTATCATGCTACAACCAATTAGATCGCAGATATTAAAAATCTAACAATACCGTGTGTGGATTTGGAATAAACCAGATATGTCATAAATGACAAAATTGTAATGCGAGCAATCCCAAAGAAAATATACTGAAATGTTTTTATCACGCTACCACCAATTAGATAGCAGATATTGAAAAATCTAACAATAACGTGTGTGGATTTGGAATAAACCATATATGTCATAAATGACAAAATTGTAATGCAAGCAATCCCAAAGAAAATATACTGAAATGTTTTTATCATGCTACAACCAATTAGATCGCAGATATTGAAAAATCTAACAATAACGTGTGTGGATTTGGAATAAACCAGATATGTCATAAATGACAAAATTGTAATGCGAGCAATCCCAGAGAAAATATACTGAAATGTTTTTATCATGCTACAACCAATTAGATAGCAGATATTGAAAAATCTAACAATACCGTGTGTGTATTTGGAATAAAACAGATATGTCATAAATGACAAAATTGTAATGCGAGAAATCCCAAAGAAAATGTACCAAAATGTTTTTATCATGCTACAACCATGTAGATTGCAGATATTAAAAAATCTAACAAAAACGTGTGCGGATTTGGAATTACCAAGATATGTCATAAATGACAAAATGTAATCGAAATCCAAGAAAATGTACAAAAGTTTTTATATGCTACAACATTAGATTGCAGATATTGAAAAATCTAACAAAAACGTGTGGATTTGGAATAACCAAGATATGTCATAAATGACAAAATCGTAATGCGAGCAATTCCAAAGAAAATATACTTAAAGGTTTTTATTATGCTACAACCATTAGATTGCAGATATTGAAAATCTAACAATAACCTGGGTGGATTTAGAATAAACAGGATATGTCATAAAGAAATACCAATATTTATTTAAAATTTTAAAATTTGTACATGCGTGATGAATTTGCAAGGGTCGAAAATATCTAACCATAAAAGGTAATGGATGTTGAGCATCTAATATATAAAATAGCTTTTAAATAACTTATCGCTTGTTTCCTGGATCATGTTAATTTAATTTAATAAATGAAAAAAAAAACTTGCGCGGATGGACACTAATCAATGAAACCACCTTTGATTTTATTACAAAAGGAGTGATCTCATTTAAAATTTTAATGTTGGGATGTGGACTACCAGTAACCTGGGGTGACTTTCCTTTAAGTTATTCTAGTTCTTTTTAACTGCATAACCTTTATAAATATTTTAAACGGTCTTATAACTCCGTAAAAAAACATAAAACCTTTTGAGCACTTTATGTCACAAACTAAGCAGATAAGCGTTATTAAATAATTATATAAAGCCTTTATCATAAAATAAGCATAATTATAAAAACAAGCACACAAGAAAACTACATAAACCAATATACTATTAAAACATATACCAGGAGCACAAAGTTACGCGTCATTATTTTAAGCTTATTTTAAAGTAGCATAAGAGAGATAGGACACTTAAAAATACGAACTATGTCGCCGACCTATTTGTAATCGGGTTTACGTCGAGTCCTGAACCGTGAATCAACTTTGGGCTTTGGGCAAAATCTCGACAGACTAAACCGCATTCGAACCGCAGGCGAGACCAATGGACATGCAGAGAAGCGCTACATTAGTACAACTTATCATTTGGTCTTAAGAGCCGGTCTTCAATCAATGTCCTCAAAGGGAAATTAGATTTAACATAGAGAGCTTGTTTGGCAAAGGAAATTTGCTAATCAATATTGATAACAACACATGTGGTTCAAGCGGCTAAATTCTACTCTTACATTGTTTTTGAAATAAAATAATTATTGTATAACATTGGCTATCATAAGTAAAAAAATAGCAAAAAATGCTAAATAAATGTTTAAACTTAATAACTAAAAACTACTACACTTTTGTAGTGTAAATGTAGTTTTAGCTTTCGTGATTTTTAAAATTAAGTGAAAAGCTCCTTAGAGTCAGGAAAAAGTTATAGATATTATGCTTGAGTATCTGGTAAATTTTATGATAATAAGTGATCATCAATCTTTTAAAGAAATAATTAATTAATAACTTTAAATAATTTTGATACATTTAATTTAAATAAAACAACTGGTAGTTTCAATAAAGTGGTTGATGTTATTAAAGAAATTAATTTTATACAAAGCATATTTATGAGAAACATCCACAGTCAAAAATTAAATTTAAAGAAATGCATTTTGGTTAAAGACGGACACTGTAGATTTCATCACATCATTATTTATTCTTTCATTTTTATTATATTATTAACACAAGATCCGTGAGCTCCTTAAATAATCCTATATTATTGCTCTTGATATATCATTTTCCTGACATGCTGCGCCTCATAAAACAAAATTTATTTACGGTTTTCCCCCTTAATTTTGAGCTTAAAATTGCGTTTGCTTTTTAACCAACTTGCATCTGTAAGTAGAAAATCACTCTTCTAACTTTTACTAAATCAATGCTGGGATACCTCAAAGCACGATACCGACAATCTTTACAGTTGCTTTCTCTTTTTCACAAACGCCTTATTAATATTGTAATGGAAAAACAAAAATTTTACCAAGTATGAAGGGTGAAGGTCTGCAAAACAAAAAAATATTGCACCTTAGTCACGTTTTATTCAAGAAGCATCTTAAAAAGCATTAACAAATTACATCCATAGCGACAACAGCTTTCAGAAATTTAACCAACGATATTTATTTCCTTTTAACATATATACTTGCTTGAAACATTGTTTCACTGACTGTTGAATAGTTTTTTTTATAATACTAAGCATTCCTAAATCTATTGACACAAGATTGCTTAACTTTATTAAAAATCCCACTTCTACCATAAAGCTTATTTTCTTCCTGGCCCACCGATGAGCTTAAGAGTCATATTTATTTTTCTTTTACGGGTTTGTTGGTAACTAGTACTTCTTTCCTTACAGCTTTAACTAAGTGCCACGACTATTTATTTCTTAATAGCTTGTCTAAAGAAACCTCGAACTTCTTACTTTGTCTGCATCTTCATCTCAACAGTGTCAAAACTAAGAAACCTGCCGCCTTAAACGTATAAACCTTTAGGTACCGTATAATTTAATAGCCTCTTAATTCAGTTAAAATACCCATAGTAAATGAGTACTTAGGCCTCCTCGTGAACTATCTCAAGTTAGATAGAAGGAGAGTAGATAAATTGATATTTATTGTTTGTTATTTAAAAAAGCCATTGATCCACTCTTTTTCAAAAAAACCATCAATATAAACGTTAAACTGGTTATTAAAAAAAAAAACGCGACAAACATACAAAATTGCACAACTTAAAACATTTAATATAAAATTCGTCGGACGCAAAAAATGGAACGATAGGAAAAGCGTCACCCAGTCGGGCTTCAACGATAAAGACAGGTCAGTAATCGGACATATGTCGGTATAAGTGACTATAAAGACCAAGATAAAAGGTCTGCGCCACCCTTTTGAACTAAATTCTGGCTAAAAGGCTAAACGCGTTATTGGTTAACCCGCAGGCATGAAACGTTTGGATTTCAAAGCGAGCAGTTTTATATGACTTTAAGTTTTTTGAAATTAGCTTTAGCGAATTGGTAGACCGTAATTAAAAAGAAAATGTGTATTTTGGTGGGTAGTTACAACATTTTTTTAAAAACTGTAAGAATAATTAAGATTTTATAAATATAAATGGTTTTTAAAGGTATAAACATTTATATAGATTTTTTTTCATAACCTTAAACTGATTGTAAAGGCACCGGTATTTCATTTATACGCTCTAGTCTATAAAAACTTGTAAAATTTCTTCAGAATCATGTTTCTATGAAATTTAAACGAAAATTTTACATCTGTTACTTAAAGTCAATTAGACAGTTAACAGTTAACCATAGTAATCTTTAAAGTATTCGGAATTTTTTATCTATTGCCTAGGTAAGTAAAAAAAAATATTAGGTAGGAATTTTTTTTTTTACTGCTTAGATCAGATTTTTTAATTATTATTTTTTAAATGAATTTTGGGTAAAAAATTTTCTTACCGAATTTCACGTATCCCTAAATAAATGTCCTAAATTTTTTCTTACTCACGCACTTTTCTACAAAATATTTCCTTGTCTACGACATGGCAATTTTTTTAAATGAAAATTTTGAAAATTTAAAAAATTTAAACACTGGAGAAAATATACGTAAAAATTTTATATTAGTACTTTTTAACTAATCAAAATGAGTTTTTTGACAGTGGGTAACTAACATTGCGTTACTATAATCGATATTAAAAAAAGATGGCTTTGATTATCTACGCCACGCCATATGAAGTGTACGTAAGGGACCTACAAAAATATAAAATAAAAACTCAAAAAAGGCAATCTTTTACTACTTAAAGTAAATTTCATGTAAAATTAAACAATTTACTACGGTAAGTCATACAATACGCATTACAACGCAACAACAATAGGTAGAAATTCATGTTAAACTTAATTTAAACACACTTTGTGTAAAATTTACTTACCGAATACCAAGTTAAATAAAATAAAAAAAAAAAATTCTCGATCATAAGCTTAAAAAAAAATCCGGAAATAATTCAACCTTTTGTGGTATTACTAGTATAAAAACTCTTAGCCAGGACCATTTTAAAGGTTTCATTGTCAGTTTTATTTTTTAAAGCTATACCCAGACCTTTTGGGCTTCAGAAAAAAGTTGTGAACTAAAATTTCAAAAAATAGACAAAAAAGCGTTTTTAAAATAATGATTAATTTACCCCGTTTTAAAAAAACGCAAGCCTAAGTTTATTAGAAATTCGTATTTTTGTTAATACCAAGATATAGACACTCAGAAATCATAATTAATAATAAAGTTATTGTTTTAAATTTGTTCTTATTTAAAGTTATAGTCAATTGCCTATTAGAAAAACGTATTTTGAAAATAGGCATTTTGTAGGCTTTAACAGCAATTTCAAATATCAAAAATAATAATTTACCCATTTTTATTCTAGCAGTTAAACATTAGAAAAAAGCTATTAGGTGATAAGTGAAGAGAATTAAAAAAACATATTTTTTATAAAATTGTATGCTTGAAAGTGAAGACTATGCTTATTAGTATTAAATTTAGAATGTTCTAAGGGTTTTTTCATTTGGTATTTAGCACTTCTAATACTTGTAGCTATAATTGTAACATGCATCTTTACCGGTGGTTTTAGTTACAACAATCTCAAGTACATAGATACGCTAATATGTTAAGCTACTGCACAATATATTACCCTTTGACTAATAATATGTTTAAGTGCATATGCTATAAGGTACTTTTTTTTTCGTTTGTTTACAGTATTTATTTTAGGTTTAGACAATATTTAGGTTACCACACAGTTTTAAATACAAATATATACTTACTAGCAGAATTGTGTTGTTTATTTTCTTAAAATTATACGTACCTGAAACAAAATATAAAAAGTAATTAGCAAAGTTAAGGTATTAAAAAAATATATTTAAATAAGAGTATAGTAATTTAAGCAACATATATTCCCAATTATTGCATACCTAATCGTAATAAAAATAAAAAATTAATATTTAAACAATGCTTCCAGTGAGATCAGGGGACGTAAGTGAAGCCGAGCGCGGTTACTAATTGCATGGGTGCCAACCAGTGAACACAGTGTGCTGTTGAGTGTGATTCGGACCCCACTTTAAAGTGTAGGTCTCCTTTGGACGACATTACCGAGACGTAAATGGGAATAGTTCAGAGGCAATAGTTCTTTATATAATGTCCGTAATGACACTACAGCGTTGTCTAAAAGGGGCCGTAAAATGTAATATCCGCATTTTTGGGTGTTAGTACAGCGTTGACGGAATGGGTGGTTAAACATTCAAAAACCCGGTATTTTCGGTACCTTGTTCTTAAGCTCCATATAAGTTTTCGCGGCTGTCACAAGGATTAAAAAAACCGTCTTGTCCACGAAGACGCAAATAATACTGTATGGCCAATTTTTTAAGGCCTTAATTGTATCTAGTTTAGTGTGTTAATCTCAATTAAAAAGGTACATACAAATAAAAACTATATAGAGATTAGGTTACAGTGTGTTTAAAATTTTTAAGTTGGAATAGGCATTTGCTATTTCGAGGACTGTTTTCACAAACAAACTTAAATAAACGAACAAAAACTTTAAACAAAATGAAAACCAATGAAGCACACAACAAAGAACTTCAAATCAAAAATTAACTTAAAAAGTAAACACCAAACCACTACTTAAGTGTAATACTTAAAATAGGTACTACTTAAGTACCAGTATATTATTTAAAATGTATCTGCGCTAAAGGCGTATTTAAACCTTTGGATTACAAGTTTAATCCATTTTTTAAGGTTTTTTATATATTAGGTCGTGTTTTGGTAACATGAATTTAAGTTTTAAGTCCAATGTATTTTTAAATCTTCAAGGATTAACGCAAAATTTTCCTGTATTTAAAACTACATCTGAAAATAATTTAACCAATCTTAATATTAAGTACGACCCAAAAAAAATACAAAAATACCTATGCTCAAATGTTTCCAATAGTTTTTAATACTTGTTTGATAAAGAACTGAATAAAACTTTTTTTGTAACGTGAAGAGTACTAATATTTATAGGTAAATACCTATTTTAAATACTTTTTAATAATAATATTTATTACACTTTTATGTTTTGACAAAATTTCAACGCTGTAATTTCAAAGACATTTTGAAGTTACTTAGCTCTTCTCTTCCAAATCATTACTAAAACTCCTCGTGGCTCTACGTGTTATTGTTTCTACACACCCATTTGAAACACAAACTTGTTCCGATTGATTTCCTGTCAAAGGCTCACACGAGGGTGATATTACAAGCAACAAAACTCATTATAGAAGGGATTAGGTATCAATTATTATCCGAAGACAAGCAAAATACGATATAACCTTAACCTGGCTTCATGTGTAGATATTATTAAACAAAAATAGGGAGTGCCCAAATCTAAGATTTGAAATGCTGTTAAGGTATCTCTTAAAAGATTTAGCTTTAAAAATGGGCTTTAAACACATTGAAAGTATATCATTAAAAATAGTAAATGCCGTTTTTTTATTTTGTTTAAACAATATTAAAAAAAAACAAGTATTTATTTCAATAAAACTAACATCTTGCACTTCCATTGTCTTTATTTGTTAATTGGTACCCAACGTTTCGGTTAGTATGTATTTCCAACCGTTTTTTAGTGATAACTTTAGCAGAACGGTTAAAATAAAGCACTGATTAACAAAAACAAAAATCAGAACAAGAGCAAAAACTAAAACTTAAACAAAACTCAATAGGACCAAATCTTTCTGATTATTCCGAATACTAAAGGAACTTTGGAAAAGATATGCAGAATTGCGAGGAAGTTTAATATTAAAACTGCATTTAAATCCCAAACCACTTTAAAAATAAGAAATATTTTTGCTTAGACGTCTATGTAAATGTGGCGAAGTATACATTGGGAAAACAAAAAGACTACCTAACATTTGAGTAAGGGAACACAAAAACATAAGAGACGGTGTTAAATTTCGAGACCAAGAATTGCCGAACCTTCATGGTCAAAACAACATCGCATACAGTGAAGAAACTAATTGGAAAGAAAGAGCATATTCGGAAGCTGCCATAAATCCAAAACACCCAGAATGTATTTAGTATGGACATTTCAAATATCTGGCAGCCGTTTTGAATCGTGAAAAATGGGTTAAGATTCAAGTATTTTCGTAAAAAAATTACATTGAGCTTTCAGCAGATTATTTGGTTTGTTCGTTTTTTTGGAACTTGTCAATAAACTAACAATGAAAGGATACAAGCTTCTTCAGACAATTCTGTTGAAGCAAGTAATACAGGAATACTATAACTAACACCTGTTTTAATAGATTTGTCCAAAGAAGTCTGTAAAGTTTTATTGGGAGTTTATTGAAAAGTTCAAAAAAATCAACTGACGAGTTTCTACGAACCAATCTGTTTGAAGCTCAACGAAATTTGCGCAGTATGCAGAATATTTAAAAATTGATATTTGCATGATCAAAGTTATTTTAATTTTTCTTTGAAATTAAGGTTAACCAATCTTGGCAAATTTTCTATTTTCTTTAAGGTGGGATAAATATCATTATTTTAGAATTTCTCTTAAAATGTGTCAAGCTTATTTAAAGGGAATGCCTTTTTAGGTTTTGTTAAGTTAACAAATGTTTCTTTTTTAACAATATTATATATTTCTATTATTCCTCGTCCTCGTCCAACATAATTTACATTTACACATTCAGGTATATTACAATAGTCATTTCTTTTTATCCTGGGTAAGTAGTTATCCAAGTCAGCAGAAACATCAATGAGAAAGTTGTCTTTAAGATTTCATTTTCGCCTTATGATGTATTATGGCAATCATAATTAGTTAACCAACAATAAGACACAGGTATATTGTAAGATATTTACCCTGTATGTTCCAATTTAATCCCATATTATAAAGTTCTCAAAAACTAGTAAGTCCATCAAAAAATGTATGAAAGTCAAACAAAGTAAAAACATATTTTCTATTTGAGTTAAATTCTTTAAATGCCGGTATGTGCGCTTTATATTTGGTATTTTGTTGACCACAATACGTCCTTATAATATTAGGTTTTATAATTATATATTCTGGAAAATATTTTATAGCTAAAATAGGATTTATTAAAGACATGTGACTTTCAGAATGTTAAAGTCGTTTAGGTGGTTTGCCAAATCCTAAAATTTTAATATATGAAAGTTTTCTATTATCAGTGTTATTTAATTCTAAGTTTGATTTGTAGTGAAATCTATTGGTTGAAAATTTGGTTTATTTGATTTATTTTGTTGTAGTATTTCTTAATCTTGGGAAATTTTTTCATCAGGGTAAGACATATATTCTGGTTCTTTAAACATTTGATATTCATCCAACATAGCCTGAGAAAAAATTCTCCTAGTTCGTCGTTATTATAAGTAGTATACTTATGATAGGATGACTGTCGATAGTGTGTAACGTTTTAGCAATAAAAGTGGGATTGAGCTTGAAAATAATTTGGTTTTTAAAAAAGTCAATAAGGTTATTGGGCAGTTTGTTTTTATACTACCGACATGGGGGTTGGTTTGGTTGTATTGTTTCTTTGAGTTTTCATACATTGGTGGGTTTAACAAAAACTTGTTAATTAGTAAAATACTTTTGTAAAGGTAAACATCGTGAAGTTTCATTTATTGGCTGAATAAGGAAATTTCTAGTTGGTTGGTTACAAAAATTACTTATTGGGAAAGTATGTTTTTGTCAAAATTAATTTTGAACCAAGGGAACTTAAAAACTTGGTTTAAAAAAGTTATGTGTTACATAATGAGAATAAGTGTTAAAATATGTAGTAGTTTTCTTTCCATCGTAAACCATTGAAAGAAAATTTTCTTCTTCCAACGAATACTACAAAGCCCTTTCAAGATTTGCTGGTTCTTTTGATTGATATATTTGTGACGGTAAATATTTTTTAAAAGTTATTAAGATTAATCTTTTAATGTTCTTTATTTGTGCAAGTTTCTTCGATTGGGTTATTCTAGGATCATTATTAATAGAAGAAAATGATAAACCTTTAAGATACTGACATCTAATTAAAAAACTATAAGAACTGTTCTTTGCCTGCCGCTTCATATTAAGTAGCTTTTGTAATAAGCAAAAAAAGGTTTGATGCTTAAAGAAAAAGATTTCATAGGAAAAAGACAATTTAAGTGAATCTTTTACTTATTGATAAGTAGTTAACTTAACGAAGTTTGATATAATCGTCAGTAATTTACTTTTTTATTTGCTTACTATTACTCGTTAAATTATTTATGTGAGATTATTTGTTCTTGCTATAGTTGTTGGTAGCTTCATTACAAGCAGCAATAAAATTATTTAATTCTCGTGGTTCACAATTAAATTTTAGAATTTTTCGAGATAAAGACGTACTTCTAAATAGTTTACCTCTGCAACTGATGCCACATGGTTTTAATTTTGATTAAATGGTTTTTTCTAATAAATTAATTTTGGCTAACTCTTTCAGTAAGCTTTAAATATCACATTCAGATTTACAATTACAATTTTTAAATATTTTTAATTCTTTGCCTATATTCACAATTCTTGCGTACTGCAGGTTTTAATTTTTTAAATATAAGATCTAAGAGAAAACAACTTCTTTAGAACAAAAAAATAAAAATGTAAAAAAGGAACTTTTTTTAAAAGCATTAAGAAAAATGATCAAAAATATCTTACTTTCTTATAGCTTTAAGTGCTGATTTAAAATAATGTTCTTTTGTAAAAAGATGCACAATGAGAATACACAATGGTTAATGATGATAAGATGACAATTGTCACGGCTCTGCTTTTGCTGCACTACTGATCACTTATGTTAATTTTTCAAGTTTTTGATTTTTGTTTTTTTTTTATTTTTTAAGTCAGTCTGCGGATAACCGTTCCACGTAAACGGCTTGTTACCCCAAATCAGATTATACACTTCAAAATTAAGGTCGGCGATCAAAAAGAAATATAGAGTTCTCTTCTCGAACACTGTCTGTGTAAAAAGTTCCGTCAAAGCTTTAAAAACCACCAGTCAGTTATTACGAGTCAGTTAACGTGCTTTCCCAAGAGACACTACACTTAACTATTTGTAGAACAGAATTTTTATCACTGCTCAATTACATTGGGCTTCATGCAGATTGGTTCGTAGATACTTTTTCATTCAATATTTTTGGAAACTTGTCAATAAACTGCCAGTAAAACTATACAGACTTCTTTAGACAAATCTATTAAAACAAGTGATAGTTGCAATATTCCTGTATCACTTGTTTCAATAGATTTGTCTGAAGAAGCCTGTATATTTTCTTTGGCAGTTTATTAAAAAGTTTCCAAAAAAATCAACAGAGGAGTTTCTACGAACCAATCTGCTTAAAGCTAAACGTAATTAACACCAAATGGTATGAAAATCGTAGTCTTAAGAGTAGTTTTTTGGTTGGCAGTTGGAAAACAATTGAATATATATAATACTATCAGAAAAATTGTGTACCAATTACCAAATAAAGAAAAAGGAAGTCCAAAGTATTAGTGTTACAAATAAAGTCTTAATTTGTCAAATATATGTACCAATTAATTTTAAACTTAGTTCTAAATATTAAAAGAAATCTTTTTAAAAAGCATAATAATTTAAAAAATAGTAAAATTATAATAAAGATATACTTACCTTTTAATGTCACTAAAGGTGACGGACTTTGTAATGTTAATGCTTAATATTAAAGTGTAACTAAAAGTTTTTTTACAGCACGTAAGAAAGTAATGTTAAGCACTAGCTTGTGTGTGACAACCAAAAACTGGTATAACGAATTATATTACGCCTTGTCTACAATAGTGACTTAATTTAATTATCAAATGAAAGACAATATTTTACTTTTTGATTTTGCCATTGAATTTATTGTTTTGAAAAGGTTTTATCTAGTTAAAAAAGTAATGCTGGTTTAATCGGTAAAACATCCGAAGAAACCTTTTGATTGCTAGAAAATCGAAAAATAATCGAATAATGCACATTCTGATTAACTAAAAATATTTAAATTTTAATTTCACAGCTTTACCCTACAGAAACTAGACAATAATTAACAATTTACTTAATGCTATTTAAAATCCAAATGGTACAAATCGGCCTAAGATAACTATTAAAACAGACGATACTTATAGTTAACATTTTATGGTAATTTTTTATTTAAACCGTGAAAATGGCTTAGAGTTTTATAAAAAAGTGTACTTATAAAGGGTTTTCCAATAAGAATGATATGATTTTGTAATGATGTAGTAACCATGGTAATAAAGTTATACCTGTCACTAGTTGTCATTTATGTTTAGTAAACTGTAACAATTTATTATGGCTAAATACTCGCTCCAAGAACGTCTGGTTATTGTCCAAAAATTTTACGAAAATGGTCGTTCTTTTGTGAACACTTTTTGCGCACTTCGTGGAAACTTTGGTCTAAATAATCGCCCTTCTGTGCTTGCCATTCGTCGTATCGTAAAGAAATTTGAAAATAATTTTACTCGTCACGAAGTAAAACTCCAGTAAGACGCCGAAATGCCAGAACATTGTTGAGAATGTTGCTGCTGTAAGAGATAGTGTTGCAGAAGATCCAAATGTATCAATTCCTCGTCGTGCTCAAGAGTTAGGACTTGGCGAATTTTGCAAAAATATTTAAATTTGCACCCGTATAGGATTGTTTTGACCCAAGAACTTAAGCCACTGGACCATCCTGGGCTTCGCGAATTTTCTGCTTGGAGTTTAGAACGACTCGAACGGTATCAAAATTATCTTTTCAGATGAAGCTTATTTTTGGTTAAGTGGATACGTAAATAAGCAAAATTGCCGTTTCTGGTGTGAAAACAGTTCACAACAGATTTACGAGAAGCCTTTCCATCCCCTAAAGGTAAATGTATGGTGATATCGACAGATGTTGACAAATTTTTTATGGCCAAATTTGGATGCACTTGATTTAGAAGATATGTGGTTTCAGCAAAATGGCGCTACATGTCACACTGCTTATGAAACTGTCACCATACAGCAAGAAAAGTTTGGTGAAAGAATAATTTCAAGAAATGCAACTGTTTTCTGCCCACCAAGAAGCTGTGATTTGACTCCTTTAGGGTTATTTAAAATCTAAGGTTTATGCAAACAAGCCACAAACCCTTGATGCTTTGAGATTAAACATTAAACGCTGCATTCGTGAGATTACTCCCGATTTCTTGAACAAAGTCACACAAAGCCGAGGTGAACATTTAAATGACGTGCTATTCAAAACATAAATGTTATCAATTGTACTTCAAGATAATATAATAAGTGTGGTTATGTCTAAAATCATTTCCATTTTATTTAATTTTAAAATCAAATCGTTCGCATTGGAAAATCCTTTACTATGAGTTTATCAAAAGTGCATATCTAAAATAACTTTTTATACTTAAATTCGTCTTTAAAATGACATTTGGTACTGCGTTATATTTCACTTAAAACAAAAGAAAAACTATGGAAAAGAAAGATAAACGCTTTACCAGTTTTTGTCGACAACACTATAAAACTAGTTGCTCTTATAGCTCATTTGAAACCATAACTCTCTAATTTGCCAAGACAGTCTATCTTCAGCAAAACAACTAACTTATTTATCAAGAGTATAATGCTTTACGCGTTGTCATACTTGAACTATAAATCTTTCCAAGAAGGGTTTGTCAAGTGATAAAAGACATTTTGTATCGTTCATTGTATATAATTGAGAATAATTTACTACGTAATTTAAGTCTTTTAAATTATCTCTTTTTAGAATGGATTAAACGAGTATATTTTAGTAATGGAATGATAGATTTTAATTTAAAAAAATGTATTTACTAACCTTTAGTTTTTAATTTTAGTGTTTTATTTACCATTTGCTAAAAATTAAACGTCACCATTATGCAAAGATACATATGTACCATATGTAATTAAATTTAGTATTTTCGATTTTAATTGATGAGCAAAGCCTATTGCTTTTAAGATATAATCTGTTTTTAGTATGTTCACGAATCTCGGCTAATTGAGAAGAAGAAATGTGTCAAATAGAGGTAGATTTTGCTAAGAATCCAGCGGCAAGTCTATATATGTAATTTAGTTAAAATTTAAACAAAATCGTTTTTTTTATCAAAACAGTTTCGTGCAATATGTTAAAAAGGTTAATGTTTTGCTTAATTATTCTTTTAACTAATGCTTCTGTCCTTACTAATTTTAAGCTTTGTCTTTTTAGGTTAACTGGTTCATATGGTTCTCTTTACGTTTATAATTTAGGGCCAATAAATGAGCTTTTATACGCTCTTTGAATGAAAAACTGAAGCAAAGTATTAATTAAATGTAAGCAGAGCTGTCGGTAATTGAATTAAAATAATTGAAAAATCGTATTCAATTAATTTTCAGTAATTGTATTACTTTAATTCAACTACTTTCCGGAAAAGGTAAATTGTTATTTGGATTATCAATTAATAGGATAATGTAACCGTAATTGGTAATTGATTTTCACGAATCAAAAGTAATTCAATTATTTAAAGAGTAATTTGATTACTTATAAAGCAATTGAATTACTAAGAAATTAATTCAATTACTTAATAAATAATTGAATGGCTACGAAAAATTAAATTATCTTTCCATATGGATAAACTAGCGGAGTTTTGGCCAGGCAGAAAGAGCATCTTGAAACACAGCGGGCCGCTTTAAATCCGGCGAACGTCGCCACCGCGCCGGTTTAGTATTTTCGATTGATGCTTACCGCCACCGTTTTTATGTTTTTTTTTGTGGAAAAATTTTAATTTTAGAATCATTTAATGTTAAACTTGCCGAGAAACCGGTTTAAATAGTGTGACGTGCGCATATGATGCATATTAGTATAAATATTTTATTCGTTTTAATATATGTGGTACTTTAAATAGAGTAATTGCTAAAATATTAACTTTTTTTAAACATTAGTTTTAACTGATAATTAAATTACTTTTAACAAACATGCTAGTAATTGGTAATCGTAATTTACTACTTAGAAGAGTAATTGGTAATTGTAATTGAATTATTTTTTCTCCAACCGTAAAAAAATGTTGACATGTTTGTACTATTTTCAGGTGCAAAAGCTATCAATTCTCATACCGTACAAAAATGTGCTCGTTGCTTAGTAACACTTTCCCAACCGCTGTGTTCACACATCGTCTTTGTGGTTGGGCCCAGTAGGATCTTTTGGAACATGCGCTAGAGTTGCTGGTTATCGGCAACTCTTGTTGCCACCGTATGGAACGGGATCCGAAGCTAAAATGAACACAATGCTTTAACTCAAGGTGTTAGCATATCGTGCTGATGAGTGAATGACATCCTGTGCCTTAAACAGGTGTCCCCAACGGTGCCTCTGAGATACAGGGCGACCTCTCGGAGTATCTAGCCTTACTGCGGTAATGCGGGGCTGTGCCGTGGTGGACTATTACTTCCCTAGCTCCAAACAGAAAGCGGACAGAACCGCTTTCACCGCGAAAAAAGTGACATAGGTGCCCTGACCGAGACGGATAAATCCGTTTCGAGAGGTGCCACTCAAGGTCACAAGCAGACAAAGATGAGCCGACCGAAACGGGTGAATCCGTTTCGTAAGGTGCCCCTGAAGTCACCGGCGTCTGTTTCACGGAGAAGGGCTAATCCATCTCGAACAAACAGGTGCTTAGGAAGGGTTCCGAAGAACCGCCTTTATAGGAAAAAGGGTTCCCTGGCTTTAAACAGAGAGCGGATAGGACCGTTTTCATAGGATAAGGCCGGATATGCGGCCTCAGAAAGAACATCTGGTTCCTGTAACAAGGACCTGGTAGCTACCCACGTCACTAGACCGGGAGAGGAGGGCATGATGGATCTAATCGTCTGCTCGTCATACTCTCCAGGAGACAGGAACACCAGAACACATCAGAACACATTGTGCTCGTGTCCGGTAGCGACACGAGTAAGAGGAGATGTAAGAACTCTCTCCCAATCTGGTATTGAATTCATTAGAAGTCCGATCCTATTGGGAGAAATATAAAAAGGTGTGAGCCACAATAGACCGAGCGGCCGCAGTGGAGGGCGTAAAAAGTCCACTCACTTTAAACCTACCTACCTACCTACCTACCTAGTAACACTTTTAATCCTAACCTGAAAAGCAATTGCATTTGAGCTCTTTTAAATAACTAAATATATTAATTTTGACTCGGTTAGAGAAAAAATAGTACATATCATACGGACTAAAGGTGCTTATTTTTACTCGCAAAAATTGCTCATAAAAAAGATGCACTTTTAATTCTTCTAATATAATATACTATTTAAAAGTAATTGCGACAGCTCTGGGTGTGAGAACAAAAAATTTTGTTTTTCTAGAAGATATGGAAATTAAAAAAAAACAGGTTTTATTATATACAAATATGAACAGCAAAGTTTAAAAAATTACAGTTAAATACATTGTTTTCTGCTTGTGTAATTGCCTAAACATTTTATGCAAAAGATCCTTTAGTATCCATTTATTTTTTTATTAAATTTTGTAAGGTTTAGTTATTAATGTAATTTTGTGTAAGCAAAATAAGTAAAGGAAAACAAATTGAAAATGACTACCAATATCGGCGATCCTGCTATTATCCAGTAAATAACAGTCAGTAACCAAAAATTGTAAATTTAGCAAAAATAATTTTAATGCGTTATACGTGATATTGTGTGATTATGCTTCTAATGGTGATTTCAAAAACATAAACTTCCTTTTGTATTGCTGGTAATAATTGTAATTGTAGTAAGCAATGGAATGCCAGAAGGACTGTTCCTTATCTTAAAATTTTGTCGACTAAGTCATTTTTGTTGCAAATATTATTAAAAGGGTTGGACAGCTGCATAGAAAGTTTAAAAAACGGAACATACTTTTATTATTTACAATATTATAAATTATTTACGTTATGACCAAATTAGCTTTATTTTTGAGATTTGCAAATAAGATACATAGGTTTTTGTTTTTTTTTATACTTAAGATCTAGAGACGTCAGATGGCACACTTTTTCCATACCTTCTTTATCGAATGAAAAAAAAACACTGGCCTAAATAACAACAGTTGTTGAATTCCTACGCATACTCGTAATAAATGAGAAGTTGTAAATAGGTATAAATACTCGTACATGATAATATCATTTATTACTAACTTTGTTTTAATTATTCTTTTTGCTATTTAAAATCAAACTGTTCAATTGCCAAAATAATTTTGCATGCATATTGACTGTCAGGCTAAGGAAAGTTAATTAAATTAACTTTATATTAAAATAAAAGATGACAACAAAACCTACTAGGAATTTAAAACTTGTTCGCTTTTTTCTCTAGAGCAAGTATTCAAAGATAAATGGCCTTTTTTTAAAGACAAACCAGGCTTTGTTACTTATAAACAAAATATTTGACATATTTTACGTCTGTTAAAGTTATTAATAAATATGTATGTCCTTAACAGTTTTGGTTAGTTCTGGTTAGTCATAGTTATGTCACTTGTAATATTTTCCCAAAAAGCTGTTTTTTTTTTATACAGGGTGATTCCTAAGTTGATGCTTTTTTTAACTGTATACAGAACTTATTAAAATAAACCACTATTTTAAATAACATTTTTTAAATACTAAAATATAAGGAACTTACATTCATTAAGTGTTTCGAATACGGTCCTGTCTTAAGTAGGTTGTCACAGCCCAAGAAGTCTTTGGGCTCGAGTGCTTGGACACGTTGAACGTAATATACCCGCAATTTTGTCCACACTTTTTTTTTACTTAAACCGACCTAACTTGCAATCACACGAGTAATTGGTTCCAGAATGAGCCCGCAAGGGAAACCGTCGCGCGTACAATCTCGAAGTATCGTTTGCAGATTAATGACACTCCCCATAAATAAGAAACATATTCAAGTATTCATTGTTTTTAGATTGTGCCGTTTTCGCGATTTAACCATTATTAAAAATTAAAATTAATCCTCGCCTCGTCCGGTAAAAGCAATGGTACTGATTCATACTGCGTGACTAACAAGACAAAAAAAGCGTAAATAAGAAATAAACTATCTTTTTATGCCCAGGCCCGCACTAGACACACCTTCAAAAAATTTATGTAGCCTTGTTTTTTTTTGGGCTTTTGAAAAAAATTATTTAAAAAAGTTGCTTATTTTAAAGAAATTTTATACACAGTTGGAAAAAGCCATTACTTAGAAATCTCCCTGTATTATTGCTACGATACACGTTTATTTGGTGGTGATGTTTCAATACATATTTTTTAGAATTTCGTAAGATCTGACTTGTATTGTGAATACTTATCTACAGTAATTACTATTATTATTGACATCTTCGAAAATTTTAATTATTATAAAAGTCACACAAATAAAAAATATCTTCTCAAAAATCGGATTTTTGCAAATGCTTCCTGGGTTTTAGGAACATTTTTTTAAAGGCATTTTTCTTATATTCAATTTATTTTTTGGTTTTTGTTACCAATTTCGGTTTTGACCAAATTTGGTATACGGGGGTTTTTCGGGGCGCTGATCACTAATCTAATTTTTTTTTCGGCAACATTGATTTTCCGGATATTTATCATTAAAGGTAAAAACCAAACTAACCCTATTTACACCATTTCTTTTTCTTTTTGCACATATTTTTTTATTTATACAACAAATTGGCACACAATATTTTATAAACACCTCTTAAAAACTTGTTTTTATATTTATTTTACACCTTTTTTTTATTTTATTGCAAACATCTACCTTTAAACGCCGTAACCATGTATACACTAGTGACTTTATTAGAAAATATGGCCGCGGCCTTTCACATTAAAACTTTACAATTTAATGGAAAAAGGAGAAAATAAATTTAAAAAAAAACAAATATATATAAAGTGTTTATGAAATATTGTGTGCCAATTTAGTGTAAAAATGACAAATTGTTTGCCAAAAGAAGGGGGAATATAGTAAAAATGAGGTTAGCTTGATTTTCAACCATGATGAATATCTCGAAACGTTGTCGAAAAAAATTGTTTCCAGATTCGTGATCAGCGCCCCAAAAACCCCCGTATACCAAATTTGGTAAAAATCGGAGTGGAGGCAACTTTCGAGACCAATATCCCAATTTTTTTATAAAATAAAATAAATAGAAGTCAGTTCTGTTTAATAGGACCAAATATTTGTAAGATTGAACTGACGATTATTTGTTTAATATTCAGAAAAAGTACGGTGTCGGTTACCTATAAAATGCTGAGTTTCTTTTATTAGCGATGCGTAAAAAATCTTGTATTGAGTAGTTATGTAAATTTTTGTATCCTGCAGGCAGTTTTCCAGCTTGTTTAAAATAACAATATTAATATAATCTCAATATCTATAATACGACATATAGAGATTGGATCACGTTTTTATTTTTACTACAAATTTTTATTCTTATGCCGCAATATAAGCGAATAGGTACCTTAATAAAAGTTAAGCAGTATTTTTACCAGTGGCGGCTATGGAATTTTTTAAAATACAGGGTGATTCCCAAGTTGAGGCTTTTTTTAACTCTGTAAAAACATTTTTTACATATTATTTTTTTTAAATCCAAAAATAACAAAGCTACATAAATTTATTTGAAAATGCGTCTAGTGCGGACTTGGGCATAAAAAGATATTTTTTATTTATAGAAAGTTTATTTTTTATTTACGTTTGTTTTTTGACATGTTAATCGCGCATTATAAATCATGCTTTGTTGTTATCGGGCTAGGTGAGGGTTCGATTAAAAAAATAAATCGCAAAAATGACACAATACGAAAACAATAAATACGTGGATATGCGAGCGCCATAGTTTTCCTTGCCGGCTCATCCTGGACCAAGGTGTTTTATTAACCTCGCTTAACTGGCTAGGGATACTGGCGATTTGCAAAAGCATCGTGAGGAGTATGCAGGAAGACCGAGAAATCCTAAAAAATTGCAAAGGGAAGAACAAGTTTTAAATCTTATCGGAAAAGATTCAACAAGTACCCGGGTAATTGCAAGTCAGGTCGGTTTAAGTCAAAAAAAGTGTAGACAACATTACGGGAAAATCGGTTGTGATTGGTTCTCGTTTAACGTGTCCAAGCAATACAGCCATACTTTCCCCGTCGAGTTCAGTTTTGTGAGTGTTTTTTAAAGCAGCGTGAAAATGGTCAATATTTTTTCACAAAAATTCAAGCCACAAATTTCTGACAGGACCGTATTTAACACACTAATGAGTTCTATACACAGTTAAAAAAAAGCGTCAACTTAGGAGATACCCTGTATATATAAAGCTTCTGTCAAGAATAAAATGACAGTCGTACTTAAAATAAACTGGTGACAAAAAGTCACTAAGTAAACAGGTACATTAGACCTGTTTAAAATGACATCCATTTTAAAACACAACCCTGCAACTATACCGTAGAAAGAAACCAAAAATACCAGTTTAAATTTTAGCCTATGCAACTATTTTTGTATTACCTTTTATCTGATTAATATTTTTGTGTCCCATTTACTTTATATAGGTATTCTGGTGGGACATTACTTTTTAATTGGTTTTTATATAAAGCAAATTTTTGAAGGTATATTGTGTTGTACCTATATGAACTCACCCTATTTATAATTAAACAATACGATTTTTTTATCAAAATGTACCCATATATTGTTGACAATATTTATTTTTATAATCTGTCTTCTTTCTTTCTTAATTTTTTTTGTTGTTTTTTTTTAAAAATTTTAAAACCCCCCCCAAAAATTTTGAAAACGGTATATTAAAAAAAAAAAAAAATATTAAGATGTTACCAATAATTAGGTACAAAAAAAGACAAACTGAGGGAATGGATTAATTTGTAATCGGGTAGCAGATATATTTTAAGTGGGAAAAAAATTTTGGATATACTTAAAAGCTTGAAATCATTATCAAGTAAATCTGAGTTACCTAATAGCCTTTAAAATTTTGATAGGTCTTCCAGTCAATAAACCTTATTGAAATATTATTTTTTTTAAATTTTTTTTTTTAATTCCATATTTAAACTTAGTTTTGGATTGTTTAAATTTTTTTTTTAAAAGTTATCTTCTAAGCTACATACGTTTTTTTTAAAACCAAATTTTTTTGGATTTAAATAAAGTGATGCAGATCAGTTTATTTTTTTCCCCCCCAAAAAAAAACTTCTACTAAAGCCTAAAAATAGCAAAAATTTTTTTATAGTATGTACATTCTGGATTATACAAAAAAAATTGGGGAATTTTTTTGAAAAAAAAAACAACAATGTAAAAAAGTAACAACGTCAAGTCATATCATACAGGAGTAATTGTCAGATTTCCATGACCTATCAGGATCCCTATAATTTATATACTGTAAAAAAAAAGGGGAAAAAATCCCCCCCTTTTCCCTTTTTTTTTTTTTTTCGCTTAAAAATCACGCCCCCCTTTTTTGAAACAGTAAAAAAAACGCATAGTTCAAAAAAAAAAAACATTTTTCACCGATAAACCAAATATAATTAAAACATTTTAAGTTTTTTTTTTAAATTTTTTAAAAAAAACCTTTAAAAATTAATGAAGCAAAATGCAACAGATGTTTTAAAACTAATCTTTAAAATTTTTTGTAGCATATGAATTTAAAGGGTATTTTCTTTTTATATATTTTTTTAAAAAAAAATTTTTAAAAACCAAAATGATCATTGAGAAAACAATAAAAAAAAAAAAAACAATAATAATAATATACCATAAGAGGTATATTATTATTATTATTATTTTTTGGTGACGCAAGTAAGGCAAATAAGGGTTTTTTATCGGCAACCTACAGCATGTTAACAACAGAAGTCTAAATTTAAGAAAAATCAAACATGTAGGTGTGTTTTTTTTTGAGATGTAAAAAAATTGTCATTTTGCCCACAGCTCATTTTGAATAAAAGTAATTATATTAGGTGAACATGTTTACCTATTTTTACCACCTTTGGGAAAAAAAAATTTTTCCCAAAAACCCCCAAAAAAAAAATAATTTTTTTAAAATTTTTTTAAAAAATTTTTTAAAATTTTTTTTTTTGGGAAAAAATTTTTAAAAAAAAATTAAAAATTTTTTTTTAAAAATTTTTTTTTTTTAAAAAAAAAAAATTAAATTTAAAAAAAAAAAAAAAAAAATTTTAAAAAAATTTTTTTAAAAAAAAAATTTTTTTTTTTTTTAAAAAAAAAAAAAAAAATTTTTTTTTAAAAATTTTTTTTTTAAAAAAAAAAACCAAAATTTTTAAAATTGGGGGTTTTTTTTTAAAAATTTGCAAAAAATTAATTTGTTTTTGGGGAAAAAAAAAATTTTTGGGGGGTTTAAATTTAAAAAACCAAAAAAAGGAAAAATTTTTTTAAAAAAAAAAATTTTTTTTGCAAAAATTTTTTTTTTTTCCCCCCCAAAAAAGGGGGAAAAAATTTTTTTTAAAATTTTTTCCCTTTTTTTTAATTTTTTTTTTTTTACTTTTTCCCCAAATTTTTTAAAAGGGAAAAATTTTTTTTTTAAAAAAAAATTTTTTTATTGGGCCCCCAAAAAAAATTTTTTTTTTTAAAAAATTTTTTTTTTTTTTTTAAAATTTTTTTTTTTTTTTTTTTTAAAAAAAAAAAAAAAAAAAATTCCCAAAAAATTTTTGGGAAAAAAAAAAATTTTTGAAAAAAAAATTTTTTTTTTCCCCCTTTTTTTTTAAAAAATTTTAAAATTTTTTAAAAAAATTTTTTTTTTTTTTAAAAAATTTAAAACCCCAAAAAAATTCCCTTTTTTTTAAAAACCCCTTTTTAAAAAATTTTAAAAAAAATTTTTTTAAAAAAAAAAAATTTTAAAATTTTTTTTTTAAAAAAAAAAATAAATTTTTTTTTTTTTTTAAAAAAAAATTTTTTTAAAATTTTTAAAAAATTTTAAAAAAAATTTTTAAAAACCCTTTTTTAAAAAAGGGGTTTTTTTTTAAAATTTTTAATTTTTTTTTTTAAAAATTTTTTTTTTTTTTTTTTTAAAAAAAATTTTTTTTTTTTAAAAAAAACTTTTTTTCTTTTTCCCCCCTTTTTTTTTTTTTTTTTTTTTTCCCTTTTTTTTAAAAACCCCGGGTTTTTTAAAAAAATTTAAAATTTTTAAAAAAATTTTTTTTTTTTAGGTTTTTTAAAAATTTTTAAAAATTTTTTTAAAAAAGGGGGTTTTAAAAAAAATTTTAAAAAAATTTTTTTTTTAAAAAAAAAATTTTTTAAAAAATTTAAAAATTTTTTCCCCCTTTTTTTAAAAAAAAAAAAAAATTTTTTAAAATTTTAAAAAATTTTTTTTACGTTCCCCCTTTTTGGGGGGGGGAAAATTTTTTTTAACTTATTTTTATTCGGCACAAATACGCCCGTCCGCACATCAAACCCCCCCGGGGGGGTCAACACTCTGTACTAGCGTTTTTGGTTATTTGATTTAGTTTGTCGAGAGATAAAGGGCGTACATGCAGCCAGTTTTTCCCCAAAGGTTTAAAATGCCCGGCGCAACCACAGGGGGAAAAATTTTGCCCAAAAATTTACAAGTCTTGTCATCCGATTTCCCAAAAATTTAAAAATTTTTTTAAAAAAATTTTTCTTTGAATTTGATGAAACTGCACCTAACGGAACGAGTCACAATTCGTTTGCTGCCAGCGAATATAAAAAAACCATTCTTGAAAAAAATGGGCCGGGAAGACGTCCAAGAAGTCATCCCAAAAAAAAAATTTGGGGGGGCTGTTGTTTTTTTCCCGAAAGAAAAAAAATAAACACTACAATAACATGTAGCACTTGTAGAAAATTTGCTTGTAAAAAACATATGGCCATCAAGTATACTTGTCAAAACTGCTCAATAACAATTGATGAATATAGTTCCTAGTTTCTGAAATATTATATTTTTCTTCAAATCTTTGATGTTTGATTTGTTTTTAGGGTGTTTTATTTGTTTCACTGCATTTCTTTTGTTTTTTATTTCGTTTAATTTTTCGTAAGAAATAACATTACTTAAGTTTTTTTTGTTTACCGATCTCAAAAAAACTTATATTTTAATTTTTTTTTTTTCTTCGTACTGTATGTTACATTATTTATACACTTTGGAGATATTGTAAAATAAATAAATATATAACGTATATTTTTTTACTTTTTGAATAGTTTTACATCATTTTAAAAGTTAGGTGCATGTGCCCTTTTGCGACTTTTTACGAAAAAAAACTGGCCCCCCTTTAAGGGTTAAACAAAATATTATTTTCGTAAATTTCTATGAAATATTGTATTTCAGGACAATATTAAATTTGCATATTTATTTAAAATATTTATGTTCAGATATTAATAATTTTGATGTCTGTAAATTTAATAATGTTTTAATTGATAAAGTAAATTAATTTTTAAATAAAAAAAATGTTTTCGACTCATAGGTCATTGCTGCAATAATCCGAAGATTTTAATTACCTATAGTGTTGCACCAAAAAATTTGTCAATCCTTCACACATTTAAAACTTTAAACAATAATTACTTAAAATCTATTACAATAATTGTTGGATAAAGTTAGGCGTGCTTATACATCCAAAAAAAATTTTGACACCTAATGAGTGGTAAAAATAGGTAAACATGTTCACCTAATATAATTACTTTTATTCATATGAGCTGTGGGCAAATTTTTTATGACAATTTTTTTACATCTCATAAAAAATACACACCTACATGTTTGATTTTTCTTAAATTTAGACTTCTGTTGTTAACATGCTGTAGGTTGCCGATAAAGAGACCCTTATTTGCCTTACTTGGGTCACCATAATAATAATAATAATAATAATAATATACCTCTTATGGTATATTATTATTATTGTTTGTATTTCTTTGGTTTTTATTGTTTTTCTCAATGATCATTTTGGTTAAGTTTTATATTTAAAAAAATATATAAAAAGAAAATACCTAATAAGTTCATATGCTACAAAATTCTAATGATTAGTTTTTAAAACAACTGTTGCATTTTGCTTCATTAATATAAGGTGATATAAATGAAAAACAATACTTAAAATGTTTTAATTATATTTGGTTTATCGGTGAAAAATGTTTCGATTTGTGAACTATGCGTTTTTGACACTGTTTCAAAGGGACACGTGATTTTTAAGCGAAAAGTAAAAAAAGGAAAGGTGAGTATCTATTTCCTTTGATTGACAGTATATACCATTATAGGGATCCTGATAGGTCATGGAAATCTGACAGATTACTCCTGTATGATATGACTTGACGTTGTTACTTTTTGACATTGTTGTTTTCTGTTTCAAAAATTCCAATTTTTGAAGTATAATAACCAGAATGTACATACTATAAAAATTCGAGCTATTTTTAGGCTTTAGTAGAAGTCTCGTTTTAGACGGAAATAGATAAACTGATCTGCATCACTTTATTTAAATCCAGCTTGTATAAGCAAGACGCATGTAGCTTAGAAGATAACTTAAATAAAAAATTTAAACAATCCAAAACTAAGTTTAAATATGGAATTAAAAAAAATTAAGTACATAATATTTCAATAAGGTTTATTGACTGGAAGACCTATCAAAATTTTAAAGGCTATTAGGTAACTCAGATTTACTTGATAATGATTTCAAGCTTTTAAGTATATCCATTGATTGATACCCACTTAAAATATATCTGCTACCCGATTACAAATTAATCCATTCGGCTGATCCAGTTTGTCTTTTGTAATTATTGGTAACATCTTAATATGTCTTTTTTTATTTTAATATACCGTTTTCAATTTGGGATGGTTTAATTCGGAAAAGTGACAACAATAAACTTAAGAAAGAAAGAAGACAGATTATAAAAATAAATATTGTCAACAATATATGGGTACATTTTGATAAAAAAAATCGTATTGTTTAATTTTAAATAGGGTGAGTTCATATAGGTACAACACAATATACCTACAAAAATTTGCTTTATATAAAAACCAATTAAAAAGTAATGTCCCACCAGAATACCTATATAAAGTAAATGGGACACAAAAATATTAATCAGATAAAAGGTAATACAAAAAAAATTTGCATAGGCTAAAATTTAAACTGGTATTTTTGGTTTCTTTCTACGGTATAGTTGCAGGGTTGTGTTTTAAAATGGATGTCATTTTAAACAGGTCTAATGTACCTGTTTACTTAGTGACTTTCTGTCACCAGTTTATTTTAAGTACGACTGTCATTTTATTCTTGACAGAAGCTTTATATATACAGGGTATCTCCTAAGTTACGCTTTTTTTTAACTGTATATAGGACTCATTAGTGTGTTAAATACGGTCCTGTCAGAAATTTGTGGCTTGAATTTTTGTGAAAAAATATTGACCATTTTCACGCTGCTTTAGAAAACACTCACAAAACTGAACTCGACGGGGAAAGTATGGCTGTATTGCTTGGACACGTTAAACGAGAACCAATCACAACCGATTTTCCCGTAATGTTGTCTACACTTTTTTTGACTTAAACCGACCTGACTTGCAATTACCCGGGTACTTGTTGAATCTTTTCCGATAAGATTTAAAACTTGTTCTTCCCTTTGCAATTTTTTAGGATTTCTCGGTCTTCCTGCATACTCCTCACGATGCTTTTGCAAATCGCCAGTATCCCTAGCCAGTTTAATTTAAAGATATTGTGATCTATTATTACAAAGGTACTTTTTTAGAACATGTTAATTTAGGTGTATAATTAACGTACTCAAAATCATTCATTATTACCCCTTATTAATGCATACGTTTTTATTAATAAAAGATTATAGTATAAGCAACTAAAAATACACAGAACAAATATTAACTTTGTTTATAACCTTGCTATTCGAACAGCAACCAATAAAGCATCTGTCAAGTTGGTTGCCTAAATTTAAAATAACTTTTAAAAAAAATCCCAAAAAAATCAAGAATTAAAAAAGGTGTGCAATTAGCTTGTCTTCCTTTAACTTCGGCTTCTACTCAACAACACTTTTATCGGGTATATTATCAGGTTCAAGTGTGGCTTGAACCTGATACATTATTCTACATGTTGTTGAGAAAAAATTCATTTGACCATAGAAGTTTTAAATTATTAAACGCAAACAGGAAGAATTCCATGGTGAAAAAATTGGAAAGCTGCACCAGTTGTAAGGCAGTCGTGTTAAATGAAATAACTATTTAAATTTAAACACATTACATCAATGGCCACAGTAGTTGCCAAAATGCTTGAACTCACAAGCATCCATTTACAGTTCAGCTGCTAAAACGCCAAATCTATCACTTTGTCTGCTCTCTTATCTTAAAAGTGTCCAGAGTAGTATCTGCTGCGTTTGCATACATTTTTCCAACACTACTTCATTCTGCACCACAGAAGCTCCTTAATAATATTTTTTGCAACTGCAAAAAGGGATGTAATTCCAAATGCGGCTGCAAAAAAGTTGGTTTATTTTGCTCACCAGCATGCACCAGTTGTCAAGGCCAGTCCTGTTCAAATGTTTAATCTACAACAGAAGAAGATCCTTACATCAACGACGAAACAACTGACGTATCGCTGTTTGAACAGTTTACATCAACTCAGGAAGAACAGGAAGAAGATGGAGAAAGAGAAGAAAAATAGAAGAAGATGAAAAAGATATTAAATTAGAAGACCTTTTATTCTACTAGGCTTTAATAAAATAGACCATTAAGTAGGCTTACCGGGCAAAGTTTACATCAACTCAGGAAGAACAGGAAGAAGATGGAGAAAGAGAAGAAGAAATAGAAGAAGATGAAAAATATATTAAATTAGAAGACCTCTTATTCTACTAGGCTTTAATAAAATAGACCATTAAGTAGGCTTACCGGGCAAACCACCTTAAAAAAAACGCGTCAAGTACACTACCTCACAGGTGGCGTGGAAAGTGTATTTAGTACAGGGAATAAACCTTTTGTAAATTTGAGAATTGCTTTCTCTCAGAAATGGTGAATTTAGGGAAAAAAGTGTAAGGACAATTTTTGTGGAAAATTGCATGATTTACATTTCTTGTCAAAGCTATTTTATCATAAAACCAACGTTTTGCTTAAAAATCCAAAACATGGGATGGATGGGGACTTTTTACAATTTGATTATAATGGTAATCCTAACGTTATTGTAAATTTTAGCTTGTTGGGAATTTATTCATAAGTGAATGCTTATTTTGACCGAAAAATATGAACATATCAAAAAGAACTTGAAGTGTTGCACAATCTTGACCATAGAACAAAGGGTTTATTTAGTTATTGTTCCGGTACAGTAAAAGATCTTACAGATTTGTAATAGAAAAACCTAATCAGAGATACCCTAACGTTTACGTCTTAAAAATTGGACTTCATAATCTGCTAAGAAAACTTTGCAAGGTAGTTCAGTTGCCAATTAAAAATAAAACAAATAAAGCTTATGATCAAAATGATGTTGCTACCCTTATGATATTACAATATGTTGATGATAAAGGATTCCCTATTAAGGTATTTTAAATGTTTATCTTTGGAAGCGCCTTAAACAATTATTAGTTTATGCCCGTTCAATTAAGAACGACGAACAGCTTTTAAAACTTTGACCACATTCGTTCATAGGTCGAAAAATGTGTTAAATATAAAGGGGGATGTTAAAATATCATTTTATGAAATTGGTATTTGTTGTTATTATCAGTTTTTTTTAAAAGATATTTTATTTATAAAATTCGAAATAAATATTTATTATACCACCAAAATCAGTTTCCTAAAACGTTTTGATATTCCTATGAGAGAAATAAAGTCATTTATGATGTCTGTACTTTAACTGCTAATGCTAAAAGAAAATTGGGGAAAATTCATGTTTTTGAAGTTTTTGCGAACCATGTTTACAAAATCAAAATTTTCTCTTTATGAATTATATTTTTTTAAGCAACATATTTTATCAACCATTACTTTTTTTGAAAAATAAATTATTTTATTCATTTGTGCTCTTGTAAACCTTATCCGTCTATCTCTACGGTATACGGCCAATAAGTCCATGTTTCATTAGGGATTTAATATATTATAACAGACACAATTCAAAGTTATAAACAATCTATGATATAATGAACAGTGAATATTAAACAAATATGCAAACTTACCCAATTAAAATATTTAGTATTGAGGTACAATGTTTAGGCTTAAAGATAAATACCATAGTAGCATCATTATGTAAAATACAAGAGATCAATGCTTAGTTTCAAGTAGATGCAGCATTATATCCTTTATACTTGTAAATAATTATAATTGGATGGAAGTTTAATTATGGATTAAACATGATCAAATAATCTAATTATTAAACAAAGTTAGATCACTCAGTCCAGTGGCAGTTCTGCTACGAGGCAACGTCTCTTTGACGCAATAAATAAAATACAAAATTAATGTTTAATCCTATGTATAATTAAAAAGGCATACCTGCATATCCCAACTGTTTTAAACATTACAAGCAGATCCTAATTGTTTGCTTCTTCATCGAATTTATAGGACTAGAAATATTGTGACCTCAAGCTATAGACACTTAGTTTAAAATCCACATCTTCACCTTTTATTTTTAGGCAAAAGTTTTGTGTTGTCAGATTGCAAAAAAACGTAGACAAAAAATTGATCTTTAAAATATTGAAAAGTATTAGAAAAAAAAACTTATGGTTTCGCTGTTACTGAGTAATAGTACTTTTTAAATTAATAAAATAAACAAAATACACTTTGTTTTAAGTAACTTATTACAAAATATATATAATTATATTAATAAGTATTTTAAAACCTTGTTTTTTTTATCAACTCTACAACATCGTATCAGTTTACCCATTTTTTGTTGATTTATATTTATTCTTAACCTTATGGCTAAAAATAACAACCAACTGTCCATTACGCCTACTGTGCATTTTAGAGGTCGGAAACTATCGATAGTCGGCGCTATCGGTAATTTTTGATAGTTCATCAAACTGCTTAATTCAAGATTAAACAGATTTAACAAAGATATTGATGTTTGATATTACGCCTTGCAATAAGTTAAAATCGACCCAATTATTGTAGACGTCGTGATAATAAAGATTTTGTTGTAAGTATTGGCTCGCAAAGAAAACACATTTTTTTCTTACGACTGCTATAAAAGCACCAATAAAAACATAGGAAACAAGGTCTAAAAGTAACTAATTTCATACACTTGTGTAAAATTTTTTTGCACAATTTAGATTGTGTGAAATATATGGCCTACTTGATATTTTTTTCTTACTCCTAAATCCTTGCTGTAAAAAAATAGTAAATAGTAAACCTGGACTGAGGAGGCGATAGTTTTTGGGTTGCCCGATTACCGTATATTTGTTTTATTAAAATATCGTATAACTTTGATGTAACGTAGTGTAAACTTTTTTTTCTACATGCGTGCGCAAAGTACTTACTTTGCGCACGCATTTTCGTTTTGCATATTTGCCGTATTTATGGTCGATTTTTTAATGTATTAATAACTTCTGGATGAAATAATATTAAAAAAAGGGTTCTATATATTCTTTTAATGTGCTTTATTAAATTTTAGATACATTTGGCGCTTAGTAAATATCCCATATCAATTTTCTTTATTATCATATTAATATTTTTCCATGCACCATGTATTTCATAGACACCATGCTAAACAATAAAAAATCAAAGAATTTTTCTTGTTGCTGCAGCAACCAAGTACAAACATTTTCTAATGTTACGGAAGCATCAGAAAATTCGGTAAAAAGTTTGAAATAAGTTTCTAAGAATGGAAGAATTGCCAGACGATGTTTTAAAAGCCGCAAGTTTGGCCAACTTAGAGCTCCTGCCGGCAAAATCAAAAGAAAAGTACGAGAAACAGTATAATTCATTTGAAATATGGTGTGAAGAAAAAGGCGTTAGAACTTTGAAAGAGGAGGTACTTTTAGCCTATTTTCTCAAATTAAGCAAGGAATTTAGTCCAAATACTTTATGGTCGAAATACTCCATGCTGAAAAGTGTTTTAAAGATCCAGAAAAATGTAGATATTGGCAAGTTTTATAAGTTAGCAGCGTTTATTAAGAAACAAAATGTAGGCTTTCGGCCAAAAAGTCAAGGATTTTCTCAAAAGAAGAAATATCTACATTTATTATTGAGGCACCTGATGAACTATATCTTTTGATAAAAATTGCATTTTCGGACTTGCTGGCGCCTGCAGACGAGAAGAACTCGCAAAAATGAAAACATCCGACATTGAGGACAAAGGCAACCTAATTGTTAGTAAGATTCCAGACGCAAAAACTATACCTACTGTACTTTCGTCCTGTCTGAAGAGATCAACGACGGAAAGTATTTGTTCTTATATCGGAAGTATACAGCATTACGGCCACCGACAACACATCAACGATTTTTCGTATATTTCAAAAGAGGAATTTGCACACAACAATGCGTTGGGATCAATACATTTGGGCAGATGCCTTCTGAGATAGTAGCATTTTTAAAGTTGCCGAATCCAGAGCTATATACCGGCCACAGCTTCCGGCCATCTTCTGCAACGTTACTTGCAAATTCCGGAAAAGGACTCATAGATATAAAGCGGTTAGGCGGTTGGAAATTGACAACGATAGCCGAGGGATACATTGAAGAATCAACAGGCTACAAAAAGGGGTTAAGTAAAAAAAAAATTAAACTGCGACAAGCCAAAAACTCTCAAGAAGCCAGATGAAATGTTCTGTTCCACAGACGCTGTTCAATCAGCTAAAACACAAGATTTCGTCTTATCATCGAGCAGCGAACCATCGTTGACGTTCCTAAGAAATCATTTGAAATCGGCCATAAACCTTCAACATGCAACTAATTGTACTTTTAACATTAATATTGTTAATAATAATTATTAATAGTTTTTTTTGTATGATCAGTTAAAATAAAAATTTAATTACTTACTTTGGATTCTTAATTTTTACTAAATATCGATATTTCTAATAATAATATTCTTTAATAAAACGCCGTAGAAAAGTATTCGCAAGTAGAAAAAGTATTGTTCTAATACTTGCGCAAAGTGACTTTTCAGCACTTAAAGTTATCCGAACTCCGCTTCGCGTCGTTTGTCTTACTGCTATGGCGTGCGGAAAAGTATTACTTTGCGCACTTATTAGGAAAATAACTATTTCCTACGAGTGTGCGCAAAGTAGCACTAAGCGCGGAAAAATAAAACTACTCTAAAATCGTATAAGTAAAAAAGAATGATATTAATTTTAGTAGTTGAAGACTATTTTATGCAACATACGAATCCGTTGCAAGTTTTAGTGTACCTATTTCTTTTTGTCTAAGTTTTTTCGTAATTTTCAATATTTCCGTTTAAACAAAAAAAAGTTTTTTTTTTTAATTACCCCGTTTAATAATAAAAACTGCATATAATATATCAAGCAACAATAAGCCATGTGTTGATTATAACAAATATGTAGTGTTTTTTTCCTCAAGCAAGCAGATAATGTCTAATTTTGTTGTTATTTTAGACTCGTAGGAAAAATGTTGTTCTGGTCGGTATATAGTTACACAAACATACAAAAAAAACGCACAAACGTACAAATGTACAAACGTACAAATGTAAAAACGTACAAATGTACAAACGTACAAACATACAAAGGTACAAACGTACAAATGTAAAAACGTACAAACGTACAAACGTACAAGCATACAAGCATAGAAATATACAAACATACAAACATACAAACATACAAACATACAAACATACAAACATACAAACATACAAACATACAAACATACAAACATACAAACATACAAACATACAAACATACAAACATACAAACATACAAACATACAAACATACAAACATACAAACATACAAACATACAAACATACAAACAGACAAACATACAAACATATGTATGAGTATGAGCTCGAGGTCATTATTCGTTTACTTGAGCATTAGAGAGATAGCTATACGCATCGATCTCCCTTCTAGACTGGTAATTCGGTACCCTTTAAAAAGAAAAAACATCTATTAAGAAAATTATATATGCTTTACAATTAAATCGGAAAGGTTTGACTTTATATAAATATAGTATATAAACTTATTACATAACCTAATGTATATGTTTTATTGGTTTAAAAATCATTAATAGTAAAAAAAAGTTAACAAAATTAATTTTTTGATACAATTGGCAGATGCCAGCCGTACCAGAGCGTAAATTATTGTGATTATTATTACTGAGGGGATGTTCGGTCCATCCATCATTATACGGAGTGCCTGCAACAGTTCTGGACAAAATGCCAACCCAAAGCTAAATAAAAAATCATAGGTAATACCAAAAGTGTACAAGGTGGCCTGTTTATTAAGGGCCTATACCTTTTTTAAAAATATAAGTTATACGAGAAAAAGTTTATTTACTTTATTTATACAAAGCCAAATCCTACCGATTTAATTGTAAAAGATGTATACGTTTTTTTATAAGTTTTTTTGCTTTTAAGGGTTCCGAAATGGCTTTTTTATTCTGTTTTATATCTTTAAATTATGCAAGGTAATAAAAAAAATTTAATACATTTTTTAAATAATGTATGAAATTTCAAATATCTATAAAATTTTATTAAAATCACATAGTTTTTTTTAATTTAATTTAACAAATTTATTTAGGCATTGATATCCATATAAAGACAAAAAGTTTTAATATAATATAACAATTATCATATATTTTATTATAAAGCAAAAAATACCAAACAGAATGTAGCAGGTAATTTTAACTCATTGTTTAATAAATTAAAAAAATATTTAATAAGGTTTCATTAAAATATAATTTATCAAATGTATTAAAAAAAGATTATTAATTTTTTTAATCTTTAAAATACTATTTTACAAAAAGTTATTATATTTGGAATAAATTGGCCACAGGCATTACTGGTAGATACAGAAAAAGAGTATATATAATGTATAAAAAATAGAAAAGCAGCGTATAAAAATTTAAAAAAGTGTCTTGCAGTATTGATTGTTAATTTTTAACAAAATTCTTTAATAATACAAATTTAATTAAAAGTTTATAATTAATACTGCTAAACACTTTTTTACTTTTATATGTGGCTGTTTTTATTTTTACTTATATTATAAAACGCTCTCTCGGTTGATACCAAAATCTTTATTTTTGAACGTTGTCTTATTGTAATTAATATTTAAATAAATTGTATATAATAAGTTATATGATAAAAAGTTTATATACTATATTTATATAAAGCCAAACTCTTTCGATTTAATTGTGAAAGATGTATACATTTGTTTTTTTGTTTTCTTTTTAAGGGGTACCGAATTACCATTTTTATTCGGTCTCGACTATAAACGGTAAGTCTGAAAGAAAGATTGATGCGTATAATGTACTAAGTATATAATGACTTCGCGCTCATACTCATAGCGACACTGACATGTGTGTCTGGGGATGTTTGGCCCATCCGATTGGTCTGGCTGCTCACAAAGGGTTATGAAATAGTTTCTTGAATATCATGTATAAAAATTAAGACCTAGAATACAAGTAAGTAACATTTATTTTTTGAGAGCTTTAAAGCGTCTGGTAAAAGTTACCTTTGAAGTGTCTGGCAGTATTGACTATATTAATTTTAAACTTAATTCTCTAAACCTTACGTAAAAATTAGCACTAAGACTTTAAGAAAAGTTAATACTATTTTTACTTACCGTTTTGGCCGTCGACCCAAGCTAGCAGGTCACATACACTCGAAGTACATACTTACATTACCTAATCCTAAACATTTGGTTTCTTAGAAAATAAGTAATGTCTGGGGACCTTGGGATCTTGGACTACAACACTATGTAGCTTTCATGATTCTTAATATTAAATGTAGATGGGACGGTTATGTTGTTTTTTATGGTTTTTATTATCGATGCATAAAAAGTGATTTCAATTAATTAAGGAGAATTAGACAGAATGGAGAATTCTACCTATAGGTATTACCGAGTTAAGTAAGCAAACAAAAGCTGTATTTAAGTTGGTAATTTTAAAGATTAATTAAAGTATTTATTACTTTACCAGGTGAAAATTTTCTTACTTGTTATTAAATTTAATTTCACAGTAATTTACCCACTATAATAAGGTTTAATTAGAAATTAAATTCGTAATCCAATTATCTGCTATTATGCCATCTTCACTTATACTAATCATAGCAATCTTGTCTAATAATAGACAAAGTATTTAGTACCATAATTCTAAACCGCAAACCAGGTTAAGTTTAATGAAAAATATAAATGAAATTTTTTTTGACTGAAGTACACCAAAGTAAATAAAGTTAGGTGATAACTTTAATGTATTATTCAAAAAAAGGTAAGTTTTGCCCATAAAAAAAAAAAATAAAAAATTCTTTTAATTTATTGATAAAACTTAAAAAAAAACATAATTAACAAAAAAAAATACTTTCTAAATAGTTTTAATAAAAA
>JAHBCN010004405.1:0-64376 GCA_019359885.1 Listronotus oregonensis
TTAAAAATTTTTAAATTGGTTAGGATTTTTTTTGATCGCAAAAATATAAAAAAAGGGTTTTTTTCAGTTTTTTTGAATCATGATCCCTAAAAATCAAACTTAAAAATGGAAAAACTGATTAATAATATAATTATATAATGTAAAACAGTCCGGATCATACAGTTATCACAGGATAACTAACGACAAAATTTTTATCGAAAAGTATATCTTTTTCTTGCTCGTTCACCAATTTTCTAAAAACATCTTTTTTGAATTTAACGTTTTTTCGTTTTTTTGTCTTAAAAATTTGTACTGTGCTAAGTAAAATGTTAAGGGTTTTACAAAAATTTAATTTTTTTTCAAGAGTCGAAAAAGGGCTTCGAACATTCCCAAATGAGCGGCCTCGCCTTGGAGCAGAGTATTGAAAGGTCAAGACACGTGAAAAAGTAATGTTAAACCAAGCGCTGTACGTTCCCACTGTATCCTTTAGAACTAAATCTATTTTATTATACACAAAATTTTTAGCAACTGGGTAATATATACTGAAAAAAAACTTTAACACCCAACGTGAAGGCCACACGTAAAACCTAGTGCTTCTTGTATTTTATTTTATTGTTTTATTACTTATTAGTTTTGTATTTATTTTAAAGAATATCATTATTAATATTAATTAGATATTTTAACTCTACCTAATTATTTTCACTTGTAATATCCCTAGTGTTAAAATTATTGCCGGTAAATTTTTTTCAAGGTCACGAATGTTTTTGTTTTGAAGATTATCCCGAGTCGAAAACAAAGTAGAATTTTCGTAGAAACAAAAACATGAGTGAAACCGAGAAAAAAATACCGGAAGTTAATTTTAACATGTGGGTAGGAAAATTTCACATCTTGGTCAATTAATTAGTTTAAAAATAAAACCTACTATGACAGTTGTCAAACACATGCAGTAACGTCAAACGAAATTTTGTGATTCCATAGTTTCAACTAACTTTTAAATCATTTTTCGGTTCTTTTAGCTAAATGTGAGCCATCTTATTCTTTTAAATGAAGTCTATTTTAGCCTTAAGTAATTTATTTTTATTGCTAAAATTTTAGGAATATCTTTATTTCTGTTTCAGTATTTTTATAGAATTTATTTTAAAATATTTAAATAAAAAATATAAAAATCAAATCATAAAATATCATAATGTCGAACGTTGACAGAAAATTTTCCACTCATTAAATTCATGCAGCCTACCTACAATGAAAAATTTACCAGGATAAATCACTGACGTCATGGTAGTTAAACAAAATATAGACATTTAATTGGTCTATATAGAAAACATGAATTTTTTATTAAAAATAAAAATTTTCTGTAATATGGGTCTACAGCAAATCTGATTTACCAGAAGGCGAATTGGCTTATGTTAATATAATATTTTGAAAAACTTTTTAATAACATGTAAATATTTATTTTGTAACAATCTTTTTTCATTGCAGATGTGGCGATAGTGGCATTCCCTTTCTTTGCTTCGCCGTAACATCATGTTCCATTCGGCTGTCAATACTACAGGTTATAACGACGCCAATTCTGGATTTCATCAGCATATTCAACAATCCCCAGTTTACGTTCCAGGAAATAGATCAGCAGCTATGCCTCAATACCCTTCAACTGCTAGTGGACACTTTGGTGAGTATTAACCAAAATATATAATAAGTTTAAATTTTATAATAAATACTTAATTGCTTTAGGATAATATAACATTCTGTATTCTTACAGGAACCGCTGCTCATCAAAATGCATGGCATACTGGTACCGGGTATGCGGAAATGGCAGCTCCTGCAGCTCATGGGTTAGGAGCAACGGGTCATCATCCAGGAGCATTAGCTGCAGGGCAGTTTTATGCTCAGAATATGATGATGAGGTCATGGGGCGCATATGATGGTGGTTTTCAGAGAAGTTCGCCCTATGGTAAGTTGCAAATAAAGAAATATACAGAATATTAAACCCAATGTAGGTACTTACAATTTTAATGTTTAAAATTGTATAGGATATTTAATTTAAAAAAAAAATGTCAAGGCTGCTGCATTCCCTTACTATATGTAGTTTAATATTAACTAAAAAAATGCCTATCTTAAAATTAAGGACCTATTTTTGACACAAATTTTTGTCTTAGTAATACATGTAGAATTTATGCAGGTCCACTACATGAAAAACCCGTACATAATTAATACTAAAAAGTTAAGTAAACATAAAATATTTCTTGTTGATAAAATAATAAAAGTTGCTAACATGATACACTAACTACTTTAAAAATTGGCGTGTGTATGGGAATAGTGGGATAAGTGAAGAAATGTGAAAATTGATTTACCTTTCTATTGAGGACAAAGGGATTGTAAAATTCAGCGCAATTTTCCTTTTTGTATTTTGTTTCAAATAGTAGAAGAAGATTCAAATACATTTCGATTATTTTTTTATTTGTCGTAAATGTTGTTAGTATGACCACAAAGAATATTACGTAAAAATAAAACCACTCTTTAATTTTATCAAATTTTCAAAAAAAAAACTATATTTAAAAAATCCCTAATTTTGACTTTAAATAACTCTCATAGGGTTGGTGGTAAAAACCTAAAATTACACAAATTACAATTCTTATGTCTGTATATATTTCAGTAAAATAAAAGGCCATTTTATTTTACTGAGAAAAAAGTTATAACACAAAAAAATGACGAAAACCTAGTTCAAAGTGATATTTTTTGGCGGACTAAAAATGCTGCTAAAGGTTTTATTACGGTCATACCTAATTTAATATATAGATTAATTATGCCTTCAGTTTTTGGAACAAATTTTATATAACAATTTATCTGATTGTCTTATGTTATGTCAGTTTTGGAACCATGTCTGACTAAATATAATACTGTCTTGATAAGACAGTTAACAGTTCACTGTTTAGTTAGTTAGTAGTCTTTTTTACACAACTTAAACAATTCATAAAAGTGTGTTTCAAAGTTTAGGTTTAATGGTTTTATTAAGGAAAAACAGTGTTTTATAGAAAAAAATGCTTAGATACGTTAAACTCTGATGTTAGTTTTGACCTGGTCCAAGATGAGGAAGTAAACTAATATTTTAAATTTGATCTCCTTTAAAGCAAGATATTTTTTAAATGAGTGCATCATATTTGAGGTAGAAAGATTGATCCGGTTTTTTTCTGTTTAGCTACTTTTTGTTCAAAACATATTTTTTTTAAATACCTTCTCTACTTTAAATTTTATCTGAGCTCAATTTTCTTAAGTTTGATGGTGATGATACAACCAAAATGGAAAAACCAGCATCCAACATTTCAATATTTTTATGTATTGCTCTTTTTATCCACATTATATTAATTTATTTTGCTTAGTAAAAATAACTCTAAATCAGCTATAACATAGAAATTTTCCAAGAAGTAAATTTAAATTTGGATACATACAGGGTGATTCACGTTTAGTGTCCTGTTAACAGTTCTGAAGAACAAAAAAAAAACTTTTTAAAATTTAGCATACAATCATAACAGGTGATAATCTACATTAAAAATATTTTGGCAACTGCAGGCGTTGTCAGATCTACCTGAAACCAATGGCAATTGTAATTTTAAATGGAACACCCTATATTTTCTTACATATTTGGATTCTACATAAAATTCTATGTCGTTTTTGTTACCATCTACCTATACCTATTTCCTACCGTTTTTGAGAAAATAATTAATTACTATTTTTTTTAGAAACATCACCAGGTCAATGCATGTACTTAAAAGATTTACATGCTATAAAGGTGATATATCTTACAGGTGTCCCAAAAAATTGCATTTTTACCAAAATTTAATAATGGTAAAAACTCATTTTTTCTTAAATAAAACATACTGTATTTTATTTATCCCATATTCGAATAGACCAAATATTTACCTACAAACTGCCCATACATGTTCCTATGCCTATTTGGCACCATTCCTTTAATACAAGCGAATTTTAATTTTTTTCCATGTTTTTAAATACCATCCAAAACAAACCTCACCCAACAGAAAATATTCTTGTCAGGACAATTAAAAACTTTTGTGGCCTATCTAGTTCAATTGTAAATTAAGACGGGTGATTGTTGTGGATGATATTAAAAAACATTAAAAAAATAAAATTCGCTTGTATTTAAAGACCGTTGGCCAGGTGGGTATAAAAACATGTATAAGTATTTTATAGGTAAATTATTGGTCCATTCGAAAATTGAATAAAATACAGTATGTTGTATTTAAAGAAAATTAGTTTTAACCATTAAATCTTCGGTTAGAATGCAAATTTTTTGGGATACCCTGTAAGATTTGTCGTTATTATAGCATGTAGATCTTTTTAATACATGCTTTGTCTAACCCTGAAAAAAAATTGTAGTATCCAGTTCGGTTAGGCAAGTAAATATTATACCTTTTTAACATGGTCATGTTCTTAAAAATTATTTTCTCAAAAACGGTGGGAGATAGTAAAGGTAGATGTTAACAAAAGTTACTAAGAATTTTGTGAAGGATCCGAATTTGTAGTAAAATGCACGGTGTTCTAAAAAAAATACAAACAATGTTGCAAACCAACCAAAACGGTCAGATTTTGACAAAGCTGCACTTGCCAAAATATTTTTAAAATGTAGACTGTTATGGCCGTATACCAAATTTCAAAAAGTTCTTATTCTTGGTTTTCCAGAACTTTTAATAGGACACTCAACGTAAATTACCCTGTATACTAAGGGCTTGTTCTAAAGTTATTTCTCTTACTTTTTTTTACTGTTGCCCACTAAGGTCCTAAAAGCTCATAAGAGGACTGTTTATATAAATAATTGAATTTTAACAAAAACTTTTGTTCATGGTACATGTGAGATCTGATTTTGTACGTAAAAAAATAATTTGTTGGTGCCCATCACAGAACTCACTTAGAATACCATCAATTTAAAATAAATAATAAATAAATCTTTAAATAAATTTTTACATAAAATTTATTTTAACAATATAGTGTGCCAAAAATATTGCTCTGAACCCTCTGAACTCGTTTTTTTTTTAATCTTTAACAAAACCTTCTTCTCAGTACATTTTTCTAGAAACATATACTTAACAGATACATAACTGTAACATACTGCAATGTCATTAACATTTTAGATTTTTATCTCCAACCCTATAAGAGTTATTTAATGTCAAAGTTATGGATTTTGCAAAAAAATTATTTTTTGATAATTACAAAAAGTGAAATTTTGCTTGATTTTACATTCAATTTTTTCTGTGATGTTCATATAGAAAAAAAAATAAATAAACTACTAGACCTTTATATTTTCTTAAAAAAAACAAGATGGTATTTGTTATATCCTTCTAAGAGATATACTTTTAAACTTATAACTATAAAAAGGTATCCTTTCTCTTAGTTGTTTGCAATGTTATAAAAAAATATTTTTCCCAGATTTTTTCATACTTGGGAATACACAAAGTTATACAAGACAAACAGACAGGATTCCGTCACAATAAATCCAAGTCTTTTAAGTTGCTTGGCAAATCCCGAATGTTGCTCTTGATATATCTAATTGTAAGTATATCTAAAAATTTAGTATATTCTGACCCAATAATCTTTTTCAGTTTAGTGCCTTAAAATCACAATTATATTTGCTTTCCCAAAAAAGTCTGCCCATACTTATCTCTTACATATAAACGGTAAAATAAAGAGTCGTTAAACCTTGTGGGTATACAAACTATTACAAACACATCATACCTTTTTCTGTACCAGCTTTAAAAAAGCTCGTAGGTATTTTTCTATTAAGTTTAAAAGTATTTCTTTCTTTTTAACCTGTATACTCTTTTTTAGGAATTAAACTTCTCATTTTTTTTATAACAATTTTGGGTACTTATTTAAATAAAGGACCTAGTGATGTGATAATAAAGCATGTTATGTGAACGCTTACAATAGCAAAATTTGGCATGTGCATCACAACCAAAATTGACTACTTTAGGTGGACTGACATAATACAGTTGACAGTTAAACTAATAGTTTTTACATGCAGACCAGTTCATTAAACGCAACCCTATATTTAGTGCATTAATTTTTTAAAACAACATTGACAATGATAATAGATATTTAACCAACAAGGGCAATTAATAACAGTCAATCTTGATGAAGGTCATTTAACGCGTTGAGATCCTTAATTGCCAATAGGTAACCAATTTGACAGATGTTTTAGTGTTTGTAGGTATTTTTGGTTGCTTATACTATAATTGTTAATTAATAAAAACTCATGCATTAATAAGGGCTATAAATAAATGATAATGATAAACGATCGTCGAAAATAGCTATAAACCAAGCAAGGGTATTAATAAAATGGGCGAATAATGATAAAGAGCCATTTAAGCCGCGAGCCCAGCAAGCGCGTTAGGGGTTAAGATCATTAATCGCCAATTAATGCCTGACTTAGCTTTGTATTTTTTAAAAAATTGTTTTGTTATTAAATTCTGACTATCCAGTTATCTATAGAAAATCATACAGTAATGCTATTAATAAACGTTTTTGTATACTTTAATAAACGATCGCTGAAAAATAATATTTTTTTACTGAAAACTGTACTGGGATAAAATTATTTGACCTGTTTTGTTTTCTTATAATAAAAATTATTACAAGTAAAATTAAAAAATATTGTTTTTGTTTACATGAGAACCGTAATTTGTATTTGTTTTTTAAAATATACAAATCACTTCCTGCGGTCTCTCTTGAGATTATCCAGAGGGAAGTAAATCCTCTATGCGATCAGGCAGGCATTGATAAAACTTTAAGTGTGTTGCCGGTGCTTTTATAGTATGGACCGTGCCTGGTAAACGGTAGGCTTTTGAAACCGCTTTGATCTCTGATTTACACTGATGCCTTTCTTATCGGTAATCCTAATGCAGTTTAAAATTACTGTCTCAAATTCTATCTATTAAATTTACAGGAAAAAAGTTTTGGAATTTAAAAAGACGTAGCTAAAATGTATTTAATTTAGAAAACTGTAAATTTTACTTTTTATTTATTTAAGGTAAGAAAAAGCTAAATATATTACACAATTTTTTAAAACTTTATCAGCTTGTCGTAAAAAAAGACAGATGAACTTAAGACAGCCCCCCAAATTAACAAAAGTTGAAGGTCCGAAAGACTTGACCATGGTAACAGTAAATTTTTGGGGTCACTGAATCCGAATCCAGGGTCAGTTTGACCCCATCATAATAGGGTCAAGGACATTTCAAGGTCAAATCTACAAAATTATTTGCAACCAAATTTGAAGTGCGTATGCTCATGTTTTTGAGGTCGCTAAATACACATACGTTCAAATCTGTAAAATTATAATTTTGCAGATTTGACCTTAAAATGTCCCTTGATCATGATCCGATGGGATCAAACTAACTACGGATTCAGCGACCTCAAAAACATAAGTATGCACTCTTTAAATTTGGTTGCGATTAATTTTGCAGATTTGACCTTGAAATGTCCTTGACCTTAACCTGATGGGGTTAAACTGACGCCGAATTCGAATTCAGCGACCTCAAAAACTTACAGATACCACGGTCAAGTCTTTCGTACCCTCCACTTTTTTATTTTGCGGGGCTGTGTAATTTAGTGTGTGCGATACTTACTTTCGGCACAGAAAAAAATACAATGAAATAAAGTGTTATCAATAAATAATTAAAGCCTTTAATTTTACCTGGCTATAGGCTGGGCTCTCTTTCTAAGTTAAATATTTTATATGTTAGAAAAGGATATATTATTTTGGTGTTAAATTATAAGCCAACACAACCAAAAGTTAAATTTACACACAATATTGCAGTATTCAAATCTTGCTGTTGAGATGAAGGCGGCTAAACTTCACTTCGGTGAGACTTATCGGTTCTTTGTTGTGGAGGCTACCTGCCGTTTCCGGACTGAGCTGGGACCAGACAGTGTGCCGCACCGTGCCCGATCGCACATAAGGGTCCGCTCTGATAAATGATACCCAAAATTGAGTTCTTTACCTCCCTGCCCGCGAAAAATAGCTCGCTTATGCTCATCGCGCTCTTCTCGTCGTGGGTCTAAAGTCTTGTATTCATGATTATTTGTAAATAGTAATTCTAAGTAGGTAATATATTGGGATGTGCCAGCACTTCAAGGGCTTTCCGTGGAGTTCCCGGTACTTCCCATGTCCTCCTTAGGTCTTCCCGGAGCTTTAATCGGAATGTTTTGCTATATAATTATCTTCTCGGAACTGATGCAAGAAGTGGCGCCCATTTCTTGCTCCAATTTTTCCAGGGGTTTTTCACCCTTGGCCGCGGTCGTATTTAATCGGCCGGGGTCTCGTTGGATGGAGGGTACTTTTAGCTTGTTTTCTATATCGGTTTAGAGGGTGGCCAAGACCACGGAGACCTGGTACACTCCCTCAAACCCGGACATGCAATTTTTCGCCCTTCGGCATGTTTTATAGAATTATATTCCTCGGCCATGCATCTAAATGGTTGTGTAAGGTTTTGTTTGGTAAGGAAAAGTTCTAAAAAGGTGGCACCGGTATCTAGAAAAGTAGCCGACACACCTGATGGAATCTGGTCTCCTGTAAAGGCCGTATTTTTAACAAGGCAAAACATTGCTTGGCTTGCCGGTTACAGCGTTGAGCCCGCCCCTGGAAAGTTTTGCCCTGAGCCGGCACTGCAGAGCGGGTAATTTGGGGCTGACACCCTTGATCGGCTAAGGTAGGTAAGCGCGGCAGCTGCTACGACGAGGTAAGGGGTTCGGACATTGGATCGGCAGAAGGGGCTTCTTGCAGAAGCCGCAGCGCCGAGGTCAATGTCTGCTGTGCGCCCGTTATGATTATCGCTCCAGGCTGTTCATAATTTAAAATATTGTTTTACTTTTCAATAAGCTTGTTTATTTCTATCAGGTTATAGATCTTTTTACAAATACTTTTTACGTGATCAATTTCCATTTTTATTGTTTACAAAAAAAAAGGTACGAGTAACTTCTAAAATAGTTTCAGTACAAGAAACAAAATTAAACCTAAAGCCGGCGCCGAACCTGCAAATAAGCTTAAATAAAATTCGTTAAAAAATAATAATCCTCTCAATCCAACCCAATATTCCGAGAAGTTAATCTTAGGCTTGGCCTACATTGCCCGTAGCAACTTCCCCACTTCCCGTGGAATGAAAAAACTCTAAACCCCGAAGCCCTACTTCGCCTGGCTTCTCGGCCACCTTAGCTACCCCGCAAGAATTGGTATATATAAAAAAGCAAATAACCTCAAGTTAAACTTTAAACCATCGGATAAATATTATATCCCCCCGAAAAAGAAACCCGATTTGAAATAATAATTAAAAAAAAAAACAAATTTACTTTAGACTAAAGAACAATAACCTATTTTTTAAATAATATTATTTCCGCATATAGAGGTTCAGCTCTTCAGGAAGAGATGGACATAGACGAATGCGGGTGGCAGAAGTTAGTACAGCGCCGTCCTGACATGCACTGCCGAATCGCGTAACACTGTCCTCATCGAACTAGAATGTGCCATTAGATTTGCTCTATCTATTGTAGTTTTCACAATAATATTTTAGCAAATACCCAATAAATCAAAAAATATATTTGGTACTAAATCAATTAATCCAAAAAGGTAATTAAATATATTAAGTTATATACATAGTATATACATTTTTAACTTTTTTTATGTCCAGTTGCCAATTACCCGACACCCAGTCTATTGCAAGAGCATTTATTGCAAGAGCTGACTAGCTTTTATAATAGGGGAAACCGGGGCTGGTTGTGACTAAAAATAGCACAACTTTTTATGTTAGCGATTATATTACTCAATTATAGGTTCTTTTGATTAAGTTACTATTTAAGATTTAAATTTAAACATAATTTTACATAACGGACTATTAGAATTAGAATCATTGAAAGAATCCTAAAAAAGAGGGGTGTGTCTTTTAACTCCATATTGGGGGCTGATTGTTACAGTAGAAAGGGTAAAAACTTACATTATTTTTTTTTAATAAATAATACTTCTCTTACACAAAAACAAAAAACAATTAGCTTATCATCTTTGCCTTAAAATAAAAATCAAACTTCTTCTAAACAAAAACAAAAAATAATCAACTTAGCATCTTTGAGCTTAAAATAAAAGTAAGACTCTAAAGAACTAAATAATGTCGTTACTATATTCTGGACAATCACTCTCACAAGTCAAACAAGTGTAGGACAGAACATTTCCTTTAGCACATTTGACATGTGACCATTTCTTACAAACTATACATTGTATCCATTTCTCACCAGCTTGACTCTGGTCAAACGGTTTGCAACACATCAGACAAAAATAGTCATCTTCTACAATTTCTTTATCAGAGTCCTATAACACCTTTCTCTTTTCAAAAACCTTGATTGCTTTTTACCTGTTTTTCTTTCATTATTGGTCACCTTTTTATTTTCTTTTTACTTTTCTTTTTTAAGATATATTAACCTTTTTCTTACTTTGTTCCAGCGCCAATTCATTTTTCACTAGCGTCTCTGTTAAAATAGCCGATTTGCAAGTTCTCCGTGTTATCTTCTTGGTGCTAGCAGCATCTTTTGGATAGGGCCGAATAGCTTCGGGAGAAAAAGTAGGTTCATTGTTAATAAAATTTCTACTAGATCCAGCATCTGGATCTTTCCGTTCGGCCACTATTGTTGCTGTAACTCATACCCCTGTAACAACCAGCCCCGGTCTTCCTATATAAAAAAGTGTAATTTTTTAAAATAATATCAAATATCTTTATTTTGTTTCTTTAAATAGCCCCTTGATAAACTAAGTCACGAGCCACCACTGATTTTAATTAACGCTCAATGCTCGTTTTTGGGTTAAGTTGATTTTATACTGTCAAAATATTTAAAATCACTAAAATATTTACCAAAATACGCATAGGTCGTATTATACCTTGCATGAAAAAATATGTGGCAATTTTTTAAAACCAAAAAATGAGGATATTAAAATAGTAGCGCTGCAAAAACACCTTTGAATTATTGGGCCTAATTATAAAAATGTATTTATTTTTGCTAAGCATTTTATAATTCCCTTTGATATTGTTTACTTAGTGTGAAATATTGTATTTCAGATCCCAATCTTGAATTTCAGTGGGGCGAAGGACGTGAATGTGTAAATTGTGGTGCAATATCTACTCCATTATGGCGGCGAGACGGTACGGGACATTATTTGTGCAATGCATGCGGACTTTATCACAAAATGAATGGAATGAACAGGCCTTTAATAAAACCTTCAAAAAGATTGGTGAGCCATTATTTAAAATTGTTTATTGTATGTTTTTTAATGTTTCCATGTAACACATGGTAACACCCAGTTAGTGAGGTAACATGTAGAGATATTGTGCAAATACATCCGGTTCTTAAAATACAGGATGTTTAAATACTAAAGTACTAAATACCACAGTAAAAAATATACCACAGAAGCCTTTTTTCATATACTTATTGTAGAAAATATTATTAATAAACAATTGAGCAATAAAGTGCAATTAAAAGAATAATTTTGCGTCCATAAAGTAGCACTTTATTGTACTAGTGAAATAAAGTTACTTTTTTTTACTAGGAGAATAAAGTAACTGGCATTGTCAATAACAAATGGTCAAACAACAATTTTTAAAATTTTATTAAAAACTTAATTAAATATTCAACAACGAATTGATATCTTGAACTTTTACACTTCGAATGGTTGGTGAAGATTCCGTCTTCATCACTGTCCACTGTCTGTACGCTTTGTGTGTCTCTTCGTACAACGTTCTTGACTTCTTCTAAGACTTCTGAGGTTTTCCTTGGCTTTCGATACTTTTTCGTTCTGGATTATTGTTTATGATTTTATTTATTTTGAAATTTTCGATGTCCTATAAGAAAAAAGGCAAAGGATATAATGAATTAACATTCATTAAAAGAAATAACTATTTATTAAAAAAATACTTCTCAGCCTTTCTATCAGCGAACTCTTTTATTAGGTTATGTCAATGTTTTGAGCAATTTCATTGATTGATAAAGTTGTCAATTTAGGTTGAGATTATGTTAATGGCAAAAAGGTTTTTATAAACTTAAGAAATCCTCTCCCCACTAGCAACCGTTACAGTTATAGCCAATAATATTCGCAATGCTATCCATACTTTTTGATATAGTTCTTCCACGTCGCGATCTTTGATAAAATTCAAAACATATACAAAAGTAACCGCATTCTGATCAGGCAAAAAAGATTCAGGCTTACGATTTTATCACACAACATACAACCATCTATATCTGATTTGGAGTCTACAGTTAATTTCAACTGGAGATCACCACAGAGTTTGACAAGGTCGGATTTTTTCGGAATCTGTTTTATACTGTATAAAAAAGACCAAGATTCCGAGTACTCAAATCTTTCATTGACTGAGGTTAATGTGATGTCCAAAAGACAGTTAAAAAATTTAGCCTCAATTTTTTTTTTCTGGTAAAATAAACTACATGCAGTGCTCTGATCAAACGGATTAAACACTGCCATTCCATTCTAGTCTTCCAAACATAACGATTTTTTCGCAAAATTTAGGTAATTTACGAGTAAGTTGTATAGCAGATAAGTTGACTATAGTCTTGTAGAGGTTTTTTTAATTCGCCCTTCGGAACTTGAAGGCGTTTAGCTCGCGAAGAAAATTGTAAATGTAAGCGCGCGATTATTCAGTTTGAATTTTAATTGGTTTAAATATTTTAGATGTTTTTAAGTTTAATTAAATAAAAACTGAAATCATTAAAGTGACAAAAATTGTTTTATTTATTCGGGAACGATAAGCGAATGAAGTTAAAAGTTATTAGTTATTAGGTATTTTTTGTTGGTTAGCGACAGACACGGGAACGCCAGGTCAGACGCACCGATTTCCCGTTCTTCGTTATTTGAGAACGAATTGAATATTGTTATTTTAGTTTCATTTCGAAGTAGATAGACTTTAGAAACGCGTATTTCCGTATACGATTTGGATCTATATATTTAAAAATATGAAAGTATAACAATTAAATATTAGAACAGTGATAAAAATACTTTAAAACAATAATTAAAAAGTATAGATTAAATATAAAAGAAAACTTATTAATAAAAAAAATATACATAGTTAAATTTATCTTTTTGGTTTTGGTTAGAGAACTTTCTAATAACTTCATTCCCAAATAACGTTATTTTAGAGCGTTATTTCTCGGCAACAGGAACGAGTAGCACGTTATTTAAGAAGAACCATTATTCCCATAATAATTTTAAGAATGTCTTCGTTTTTCGTCTTTTTCAGTGATTCTCCCTCAGGCACGAAAGAGGGGGTATATGAGTAGTGAGGGAGGTTGCGCGCGCTGTTGTTGAGTCCCACCATCCCTTATTTCCATCCCTTCTTAATAGAGCCAGTCCACGCGGACTTTAATATCACAGCAGCTTTATTTTCCCGGGACCGTCGCTGCCATGGAGACTCGCCCTATTGTTTGCAGCTTAGGCTCAACAAAATAATTCCTTTATTGTTTTATTGAATATTTTGGAAAAGTTTTGCCAACAAGAGGATTATAGTTATAAAAAATATGAAATAAAACATATGGCAAAGATCCTCATAGATTTTTCCAAAATATTCCAGTATCTTATATTTTTACAATAGTTCTATTCTTATTTTCGTGTTTTATTTTATGTCTGATTAAATTTTTAAGGTATTCGAAAATTTCCGCTTATATATAAAATGGTATTATTTCCAATCTCTATAAATTGGTCATAGAGAGTGCTGTGTAATCCGTTGGCAACACAACAAAGTAGGCCACGCTCAAAGAATGAGGAGATATAAAAGGACGACCCTTCATATCCGGCGCCCTGGGCGGTCGCTCATCCGCGCCCTACCCTAACGCCTGGTAACTGTGCTTTAACAAGGTCAATTTTAGGGTAGCGATTAAATTATAAAATACTTTGAATAAAAATTTAGTTTCTCTATAATAATTCTTTAACTTAATTTAAAAAAAAGTGTTAATAACTGAAACTAACCATTTTGTTTCATTGAACCAAAATATTTACTAAAATGTTGGTATATTATTTATTCGAGGCAATATCTAAATTATTGCGTTATAATAAAAACCAAAAAGTCTTATTGGAATACTGTTTTAATTTATACTTAATATACAAACATAAAGCAATACCTCCTGGGTAGCACAGTAGTCTCTGTCTGCTTGACACGTAGGCGACTTGGGTTCGAGCCCCAGCCGAGGTGACAAATTTAGGTAGTTATTTAAAATAACGTCCGTGGTCGAACTGACGCGTGGTCTAAAAAGTGATTTAAAAAGCAATAAACGCATGTTTTAGTAATTGTACAATGTTAAAGAACTGGGGCAAAATAGGTTAAAATATCTAGAAACCCGGCACTCACGGTACCCTGGTACTTGGGCATCAAGCCCTCGTGGGCCATCATAAATATAGGAAAAAATATATGTGTCATACAAACAAAATTTAAATAATGACTAAAATTTTTGCGGTCTTTTTTTTTATAACACAGAAATAAACATCTTGTTTATCAAAACAGAAATAAAAACAAAACTATCCCATATAAACATGAGTTCAAGAATCAGAGGAACCATCTAAATTAGTGGTTCCCAAACTGTGGGGGCGCCTCCTAAGGAGGCGCAAGCAAATTAAGGGGCGCGAGAGCTCAGAAAATTAGTACAAATTTTTATCTTTAAACTCACAATCAGTTTAAATATAAAAATAATATTTATATATGGAAACGTCGTCTGCAAGCTCAAACACCAAATGTTTTCTCATTTCCTAAATTGGCTTCATTAATGGATACTAGTGACGTCACTGCTAAAAACGAAGAGATTACAACATATATTATATCTCATCTAGAAAGTGTCTTCGATGATTTCCAACAATATTTTTCTAATTTACATGATGATGAACATAAATTTGCTTACATTCCTTTTAATTTTGATATAAACATCCTTTCAGAAGAAATGCAAGAACAAGCAATCGACTGAAAACACGAATCAGTGGCGAAAAATGTCTTTGAAAATTTGGTGATTACTACCTTTTGGATAAAATATCTTCCCATCTATCCCTAAATCGCGGAAATGGCTTTGAAATTTTACATACCATTCTCAATAACCTACTTATGTGAAAAAGGATTTTCTATTTTAATGGAAATTAAAACAAAAAAAACGGAGCCTGCTTGATGTTGCTAGAAACCTACGTTGCACACTTTCAAAGATAAAACCAAGAATTTCCGACCTTGTTAAGGAAATGCAGCACCATACTTCGCATTAGATTAGATTAGTGTTCAAATTTTATGTTTGTAAATAAGGCCTTTTTATTTAGTAAAAGAAATGTTTTTGTATAGTCGTGGGAAATGGGAAGCGCGACTATTTCTTAATTTCAAAAAGAGGGCGCCATAGAAAAAAGATTGGGAACCACTGATCTAAATGTTTATCAGAGGCCCTAAAATTTCGAAGAAACTAAATGGGCTGACAAGCGGACCAATGAACGACAAAAAAAGTCTTTTTGAAACACGCTGTTTTAAACTTTAATATGTATTCAAATATAAAACAATTTATATATGTCAGTTGTCAGTAAATATAATTAATTAAAGTGCACCAGAATTTGCCAAACCTACGCATTAAAAGCTGTTTATATTTTTTGTTGATAGTGATCTAATAAGAGGCCCGTTTTCCTTTTTGATAAATATCTTAAAATAATTTATTTCTTGCTTAACTTTATTCACTAGGTTAATCAGTTCAATAAATACACCTATAATAGCTACTGGTAATAATAATAAACTAAGAATTCGATCCTATTTAATGACCTTTTTTTAACAGTTACAATGTAGATTTTAGTAATATATATTACATATATCATATTATTATCATTATTTATGAGCTTTGTCACCAAAATGCTGTATATAATTTATATAGGTTTGATCAGTAGCGGCTGGCGGCATAGAAGGGCGAAAAGTCTGCTAGCTAGTGATTGAATATTTCCGGAAATTTATATTTGGAAATATTTCCGGTAATATATCAGAAAACTTTGGAAATATATAAAAATATTGAAAATACAGAATTAAAAACTACAAAACTCAAAAAACTATGGTCTGTCTCAAAGTATTATTCATTATTTTGAAGTGTCAGGGTAAGTAGATAAATTCTATCTTAAGAAATCCAAAAACATCGCAAAAACCATCCAATATTTTAAAGAAAAAACAATTAAAAACGGAAGAATAAAAAAATTTGGTCTATATTTTAAAAAAATTTATATTTCGGCAAGAAAACTAAAAATTGCACGAAAAACTTTAATAATTAAAAATGTAAACATACGTAAACATAACCCCAAAAAATGCAGTGTGTTTTTAAAAGGGCTCAAAATCAAAGGATTTATTTAATTGTGATGGGTGTAAGGACGCTATCTGTAAGGGATGGGGTCTTTCGGCTTCTGAGGTAAAAGTGTTAGAATTACGCAACGGAAGAGTGATGAAATTTTACTGCTGTTGGGTTTGAAAAAAATTTTAAACTTTTAAGCTACTACAGGAAATTTTAGAAGCAAAAACCATGGATGATCAAGGACAAGGATGCAATAATTGACCTTCTAAAAACACAAATTGAAGAATTTAAAAATAAAGTACAGAATATACCAAGTCATCGACCCGAGTAACATATGCTTCGATGGCATCTTTGGCAAATAATAAATAAGGAAACGATCCTATGACAAATATTCCAAATTTAATAATTTCGCCCTAGGCAAAATCAGAATTCATCAAAAACTAGAGAGGATATAACACAAAAGATAAATCCATCCATTGTAAACATTGGCATAAAGAATGCAAAAGTTACAAAAATGGCCAGATGATCATAAAATGCTCCACGAAAAAAGAAATAGAAGCCTAAGAAAGACAGCTGAGGATTTATTAGATAACGAATATGAAATATTAACAACAAAAATGCTAAAACCTAAAATAAAATACCCACTACGAAGGCGAAAAGACTGAAACCGAAATTGAAAACTGCTTAAGAAAACAAAATGAATGGATTGATGACTCGGACGAATTGACAGTTGACCTTTTAAAACGAAAAAGAAATAGTAATTCAACAATATATGCTGAATGTTCACCCGGATTGTACCGCAAATGTATGCTATAAAAAAAATGTACATCGAATGGAATTGCTGCCCAATTTTTGAAGATGTGAGCATAAATAGGTGCTTTAAGTGTCAAGGGGACTTTACCACAAATCAAAAAAGTGCAATAATGAGGAAGTGTGTGAGTACTGTGGAGACAAGCATAATATATCAGTCTGCCCAAAGACATCTAAAAAGTGCAATAATTGTGTAACAGCATGTAAAATACCAACCTTGAACTACAATGTTAACCACATATCATCCGATCCAGAGTGCCCAAGCTTATAAGTATCATCTACAACTGTTAAAGAATAAAATAGACTATGGTATAACATTCAAATCTAATCAAGGGGAAGTTCTGGACAAATTGAAACGGGGGATGAAAACTGTGGGGGTTTTTTAAACGGAGACTTGTTAAAGCAACATATTGTGGTTGATAGTAAAATCTTAAATATTATACAATTAAACATAAGGGGATAAAAAAAACTTTGATCATCTAATTCCCTTTTGTACAATCCTATGATCTCGAATACTGTGATATAATAATCTTAAGCGTGAGTGTTTTAAAAAGTTAATGACAACAGATATTTTTAATATAGCAGGCTATACCACATTTTACAATATGGAAATTTTAATAAGAATGATGGGGTACTAATATTTGTACGATCAACACTGAATGCAAAGGGGTAAGCTATATAAAATTTTAGTAATAGTAACATTACATTAGTCAGATTGAAAATTTTATTATCGAAATACAACATATTTTCAGGAATAACAGCGGCTTATAAACCACCACCAGTGACATGTAATTTGGGTTCATAGAAGACCTGAAAATCTTTTTTGAAAAAAAAACCTTAAATGAATGAAAATTTTTCGGGTGATATAAACAAAACAATTAAACCCCCCAAAAAATAGGGGAAGGGATATATGTCACTGATAAAACAGAATGGCTTTATTTCTTACATAAATATACTCCACTAGAATTACTCCAGAAACCGCATCATGCATCGATCATTTTTTTGTTAGACAAAAATAAAAGAATTGATACACTTTACCTAAAATCCTAAAATGAAAACAAATAATAACCAATTTCAAAATGCTTAAAAATAGCTTAAAAAAAAACACTAAAACAAAAAGAAAACCCCAACCCAAAAAAAGAATGATAAATTATAATAAATTTTTAAAAAAAAATAGGGAAACAAGACTGGATTAACAACTGGGCTCGAAAATAAAAGAAGTCAAACCAATTTTCTGATAAAAAATAAAAAAGGTGTTTAGATCAAGTTAACAAAAAAAAAGATAAAAAAAAAATTCAAAAAAAGAAAAAACAATGGATCACTACGGGAATAATTATAGCAAAAGCATAGAGACAAAGAAAAAAAAATCTTTAAAACAGAATTTTAACATAGAGCAAAAAATACAACACATACAGAAATCATAAAAAAATAATAAAAAACAAAATAGTTTTTAACAAAACCGATTGAAAACAGTAACAATGATTTAAAAAAGATGTATAACATAATAAATGAGGCAACAAATAAAAAATAACTTAGATAAACCTAAACTAAGAATTGTAAAGGATGAAAACACTGACTTTAGCTCTGATATCGACATGCAAACCAATGAATCAATACTTATTGAAAATGAATTTAAAAATTAAAGAAAAAATTCCAACAAAAAACCATAAAAAAAAAGAACAACAAAAGAAACAATGTTTTTAACTCCAGTAACCGAAAATGAAATTATTAAGAAAATTTCCACTCTAAAAAACGATAGTGCCCCTGGTCTAGATGGAATTTCAACAAAACTTATTAAACTTGTTCATTTGAACATTGTAAAACCCTTAACGTATCTTATTAATCTTATATTTGAAACAGGCAAAGTTCCAAGGTACTTTAAAAATCTGTAGTAACACCAATTTTTAAAGAAGGAGAAAAATCAAAAAGAACTATGTCCCAAAGCCTGATTAAATTTGCTTAAAGATATTTTAAAATGTTTAAAAAAAAAAGACTAACAGCTAAAAAAAATGATAACCTGCCCCCAAACCAATTTGGATTTCAGGGGGAATTTTAAAACCATTGGGAGCTAATTTAACAACGGAAGTTATTAACAATTAAAAAACAAAAAAAGTATGCTGTATTTATTGACCTGGCCAAGGCTTTTGATACGGTGCCGCACCGAGGGCTGCTGGAGGTGTTGTCACACTATGGAGTTCGGGGGGTGGCGCTGGAGGTCTTTGACAGCTACCTCAAGAAAAGAGAGCAATATTTAAAAAAATCAATGACATAATTAGCAGACCTCAAATAATAAAACTGAGTACCACAAGGAACAATATTAGGACCAATATTGTTTATAACATATATTAACTCCTGCTTGAATTGGATTTTTAAGGTAGAATCATATCATATGCCGACGATACCGCCCCTTTTTGTTCACGGGAAAACTTGGACTGAATGTAAAAGAGAAAGCAAATAAGTTTGGAAAAACATTTTGGGAACCTTTGGTTAACATTGAATTACAAAAAAAAACCATAAGCTTTTTTTAAAAAACAAAACTAACAGACCTAATTTTTAAACTTTAATAATAGATGAACATGGACAAGAAATTGCAGTAAAAAAACTAAATATCTTTGGGTTAAAATGACATTAAATGGGAAGAACATATAAACACCAAAAAAATAAGAAACCCTTTTGCAAGTCAAATTTTTAGGAATTTTTGGGCCGAAAATACTAAATTAGTGTACAAACCTTGATAAATCTTTTAGTGGGTATGGTTTAAATTTTTTGGGGAGGCATATATAAAAGTAATTTGCGGCCAGTGTTGATCGTACAAAACTACATACTGAAAATAATATTTAATAATATAGACTCACCCAACAGCTTACGATAATAGGGAAATTGGAATATATCGTTGGCTTTTGACGGACCATACCCAAAAAACCCTTTTTAACGATTAAAAAAATTATGGTTAAACCATTGTTCATGCAGGGGCAGGTTTTTCCCTTGAGTTTTAACCATTAGGCATATAAAGTTTGGCTAATATTTTAGTGGCAGTGTTGAATAACGTTTTAACTGTGCGTTTCAAAAAAAGTTGTTTACGAGAATATAACTGTGTCGCGTCGAAATACTTGTCATTAGATGCGAAACAGGTTGTAAAAATTTTTGTATGAAACTTAAATAAGAGGTCAAAAACCACCTTCCCCCAAAAGGAAAACATTACCAAAATTCACGCTGGTTCAGAAACGGATTTGTCCCAAAAATGCTTGTTGTTGTCTGCAAAGAATATTAAGGATTCTAGCTTGGGTTATCATGAGGATACAAGTGCAGAACTTTTTTAAAACTGGTTTTTAAAAATTTTCTTTTAAAAAAAATTCCAAACAACAGTGTTATTGTCATGGATAACGCAAACTACCACAGCCGTCTGCTACACAAAGCACCAGCTATATCAAGTTCAAAAACTGAAATCCAATATTTGTTAAAAATGATCTTTATTTTAAATTCAAATTACAAAAAAACGCATCTAAATTCATATGCAATTAAAAACAATATGTATGTGATAATTTGGTAAGGTAAGCTTGTCTTACGGCTTCCTCCGTATCACTGTATGTTAACCCCATAGAGCATTTGTGGCCAAAATCAAGATCAGAGAAAATTTTTACAAACCTTTCTAAGTCCAAAAAAAATAAATTGATAAATGTAATTACTAACATATCAGTTGTTAAAATAGAAACATGTCACTATCATAACATTACTAAATGCATTATTTTAAAGCGAATCCAACACTGTAATTAATACACTACGAAATTTTCTTCAGTTTTGTTTTATTATGAAGGTTAAGTTAAAATTTTTTTGTTTTAATCGGGTACCACTTGTGGAAATAGTAGTTAAAACCTTAAAAAAACAATTTGAAGGGGTGTTTTAATTACCGCACAAAACATATGCGGGACAATGCCCAATTGGGGGTTAACTACCCCTACCTTGCATAACCGGTTTGGTTGTTTCAATTATTGCTCGCTGTGTTCTGTAGTGAAAAACAGGGTAAACTGATGAAACAAACCCTTTTGCCAAAAGTGCAGATGGGTGGTTCTTGTTTATTGACGTATCTATCTTGTAAATTTAAAACACAGTTTTAATTTAAATTTTGTATTAACAACAAAAAACTGATTGTTCGGACGTAAATTAATCTTTTTTTTTTAAATGATGGCCTTACAAACTGGTGTATTGGCCACGTAACTTAATCTGTTAAATAAAAAAAAACAAAAATATACAGTGTGTCGCATTTAACAATCAGTAATTTTTGGATCCAAGTCAAAAAGCCCCAAAGGGATAAAAGCCGTTTTATTAAGAATAACAACCTTCAAGTTTTTTAATACGATAGAAATGAAAAAAAGCAGCCAGAAAGAAACTCGGGAGCAAAACCCATAAATCATACGAAAAATTTAATTTAAAATATTTGGAACAATTAGGCATTTTCTGTAGTTGTTAGTTTGTGGTAGGTAAAAATCCCGGTAGGCGTGTTTGTCTAAAGCTATTTAATTTTTTATTAAGATGAATTGGTCTACCAAAGAATAAATTTTTTCCCATAAATATAATCATTTGAATGCAATTATTATCCATTATACGATTCTATATTATATTATCAGGGTATTTATTTTATTGCCTCTAAATATCGCACAGATTTGGAAACAGTATTATAAGCAAATCATCACCGACCATACAGTTAGTTATGAATGAAAAGCCTTTGTTTTTCTGAAAATAATATGGGGTGACCTTTAAAAAAAGGATCTTTTTTTCTTTAACCGTTTTGGGAAAAGATTTTTTTCAATAGGATGAAAAATCCGATCCCTTTCCCCAATTAAGAGTGGCCTATCATTTTAGAAATGTTCCGGCGCAGCCACCAAAAATAAAAACGTATTTTTTTTTGTAATATCATCTTAATTAAGTAGAATTTTTGTTTATTTTTAATAAAATCCGTACGCACGCCAGTGGCTTTCAAAACAATAAAAAACAACATTAAATAAAAGTGTGCAAGAACAACTTTTAAACCGGTGAAAATGGCCCCACCTTTTTCCTTACTCGTTTTATGGGAAATAAGTACCACAAAGTGTACAAGAAACCATAATTTTAGGTTATGTTTTCACAATACAGAAAAATACAGTTTTTGTTAAAAATATTGTTCACAACACAATATTTAATCAAATAATTAGATACCTAAAGATCACAGAGAGAAACTTGGATCTTGCCAATACAATAAACCACAAAATCAGTTAAAGCACAAATACCATTCTTCGTTTGAGGTCCTTGACTGATCCAAAACGGTTACAAAATTCATACTTTCGTTTATAGACTTTGTTACCCTGAGACGTGTAAAGCAAAACCCAAGGCCCAGTGGCGGCTCCTCCTTAGGTTTGCGCAACCCTTTGGAAAAAAAAGTGGTTCCGCAATAATATATATATATATATATATATATATATATATACATATATATATATACATATATATATAATAAAATCCACAAAAAGTTGAAGAGAAACTTTTTATTTTGATTTTATCGAAAAAAGTTACTTGATAAAATTTTACACTTCTTAGAGTAAGATTGGAACAGAACATTTGACGATATTTTATATTATGTTCGAGAAAATTATAAAAACTTTGCATGGCATATATAGTAAGTTTTTATTTATTTATAGAGATATAAAATAAGCTAATATAAAAAGTTGTTCTAAATTAAAAAGGTAGTCTCTAATACCAATTTTCAAAAAAATCACCCTATTTGTAATTAAATTTATTTTAATATCAATTAAAATTTTTAATATTAATTTAATAAATTTTTTGTTGTCAGTGCTCTACTTATCATATTAAATAAATTATAAAAGCGCACAACAACAAAGATTGTCACGATTAATGCCACTAGTACAATGAACAGTTGTTAATTTAACAATTAGATAATATTAAAATAATTTTTATAACAAATTAATAAAAGTAGGAATGATTTTTTTTAAAACATATTAGAACCATCTTTATTTTTGAACAACTCTTTTCAGTAACCTGACGACATCTTCTTAAATAAATGCAAATTGACTTGAACCATTTAAAGTTTTTTCACTTTTCTGAATTACCGCGTATAAAATTTTGTTGAATGTTTTTATCCCAATCTTACTCTAAGAAGTAGCAAATTTTTTTAAGGGTAGCTTTTGATAAAATTAAAAATAAAGAAGTTTTTTACTATTCAACACCTTTTCCGTGGACGTACTGGTAAACTCACGGAAAAAGGCTAGAGAAAACTTTTATTTTTAATTTTTGTCGAAAATACTTGTAATAAAAAATGTTTGCTGCTTCTTAGAGATTGAAATATAAACATTTGACATATTTTATACGCGGTATTGGTATTGCTAAACCGCAAACTGACAAAATGAACAATTGACGATTAATCAAAACAGGAGATATTGAGAAAAATTCAAAACTTAAAAATGTAGTAATAGGAGAGTGTAATGAGATATGGAAATAGTTATTCAGAAAAAAGCCAGTTCAGACGTAAAAATTTAATACCAATTTTCGAAATAATCGGCCCACTTTTATCTATTTTTTGTGATTAAATTTTATTATCAATTTAACTAATTCCCAAATTCGTTCTAGTAGGCGTTAATAGTGACAAGCTTTATTGATACTTTTGCTTTTATAATTCATTAGCGAAGTATCAACAGCTTTTAAATGCTTACTTAACAGCAAAAAATTTGATAATAAATTGATATTAAAAATTTAAATCGATATTAAAAATAAATTTAATCACAAAAAATAAAAGTAGGCTGATTTTTGAATATTGGTATTAGGGATCAATTTTTAATTTTTAACAACTTTTCCTAGTAACTTACTCATACTTCAAACAAATGCACTTTACTCAAACATTGTTTTTCAATTTTCTAACGCGTATAAAATATGTTAAATGTTTCCATCTCAATTTACTCTAGAAGTAGCGCAAAATTTTTTATCAAGCGTAGCTTTTGATAAAAATCAAAATAAAAGTTTTTTCTCTTCAACACCTTTTCCGTGGACATACTGTATATTAATTATTACATAGTTATAGATTTTTTTAAAAATTTATTAAATGATTTGTATTTATGGCTTTATTAAAATTTATTATTAAATAACAGCCAAATTATTAAAAACTGACTGCTGTCGCTAAAATATCATTAATTTAATCGCGCAAGCCGATGCTGATGCCGATGCGATGGTCGCAATCAAAATGCAAACCCCAAATTGGATTCATTACGAGTATATGGGGTTGCCTATCTGGGCATTGGGCGCTGTTTTGTCTATGGCATGGGGTTTTGCAGCCCCACTGCAAACCTTTTTTTTATCTGGGGTTGATTTACGATTTAGAAGTAAAATTTTGATTTTTTAAAAAGGAAACATATGTAGCTACTTGTATGATTTTTATTACAGTTTTTGTATGTCTTTTTTATTTACATTAAATTTATTGTGGTTATTTATTTTTTTTTTTAAAGAATCATTAGAATTGCAACCCCATACTTTTTAACACACAAGCCGCCACTGAGTCCTTCAGTCTTTTAGCTCAGTAGATCGCAAAGCATAAACGATTTGAACGGCGTTGTCGTTATTTACTATTTTTATGTAAAGACAAAAGCATAATAAATTTGTAAATATATTAAACATACTTTTTATATTTATTACAAATTTAAGAACAGAATAAAATTAACATGTTTTAAAAAACCAAGAACTTTTGAATTATTGACATCCGTTTCCATCTAAGTCCCTATTTAAATGGTTTTTTTAGCACCTAAAATTAAACTCCTTCATGTTTTGACAAAATAAACCCTATAAACCACAAAGAAAAATAAAGTAAAATAGGAAATATTTATTTATATTGAATGTGTAATTCAGATCTCAAATTGAAATTTTCGGGTTAAAATTTTCCCCGGAACGAGTCCAAATAATCTATTCTCCATTGGACAATCTCTCCACTTTCTATTAACAAAGATTTTTTTGGGGAAATTCTTCCACTGGAAGTTCAATCCCTTTTTAAAAATTTTCCATAGTATTTCCCTACTTATTTCTTGGACTTCCGGATGATTTCCATAAAAAACATCCACTGTCGAGACTTTTTTTTTCCCTTAAGAAACCATGAAAATACGTCTAATTGTTTACTTGTGTGTGTGTGTCATCTGCACAGGAAAAAAAAATATTATCCCAAAAAGAGTATTTAGATATTTTTGTTTATATTTATTTAAATTGAGATTACCGATTCTAATTTGAAGAAAGCCACCTTAAAAAAAAGTATTTCAAAATGATTAATAAAATTATTTCATATTCTCAGAATATATTTTCACTTTAAAAAAACAGTCTAAAGCTAAGGCTTTCATGATTTTGGTTTAAACTTCTTTGTTCGTCAGTTTAAAAAAAACATATAATTTTACTTTTTAATTTCAGTTACTTTTAAAAAAAAAACTGGTCATATACAATTAAAATGACATATCCTTTAAAGAACGTTCAATTTGAAACATTTGGATTGCTCAATTTGAGAATATATTTGCAATATAATCTAAATATAAAATTTTTGGGAAAATTTGGAAATTTTCATTTCTAGAAAAATCCACCTACGATGTACCCCCCATTGGCACCGGAAATTGGCGGTGCTTGGTTTGCCCGTTCATTCTTGTGATTATAGATCAAGGTGAAGGGTATAGCAAATTTTAAACGGACTGTTCTAGTCCCCTTGCACCCTTTTTTGTTTTGGGTGTTTGTACGATTAAATAATGGGAGTTGAAGACATTTTACAACAGTGGGGATGTGATAGGGTTTTTCAAGCCTAGGTAAGTATTTACACCATTGTTTTATAAAACTGTTGTCCAAAAAAACCCCAAATGATAGATCTCAATTGTCACCCCAAAAAAGGCATTTTTATTTAAATAAACTTTCCTATAGGAGCATATGCTTTTTTTTTTATAACTAAACGTGTTTATATAAAATGTTAGATATTAACTGACTAAAAAAAATATTAAGTACATTGCATAAACCATTAATATTGTTACAAGGGGTACAGAATATGGTTTTAAAAGGTGATAAAATTCAGTATCCTAACAAACAATATATATTTGTACTTGTAGTTTGTCGCCCCTGTACGTATGTATAGAGTTAATTTACTTTTAAATTAAATTTTAACATGCATTTTATTTATATTTATTTTTTTATTTATCTGTATGTTGGTATAGAAATCAAGTGTACCCACCTATTTACTTATTACAGAAAAATGTGTTGCTTAATATTTTAATTTTAGCATTTCCGAATGTTTATTTTATTTTTTTAGAAAATATGCAGAGGAAGACCAGTTGCCAAGAGTTGTCGAAGGCCTTCTTAAAAAACTAATCCCGTTGGATTGGGCCTCGAATGACTGTTCAAAGAAAAACAGCTGAACTGATTTTTATTTCGTTGCACGAAGTTGAGAACAAGACTGTTTCTTTTTCAAGAAAGTAGAACTTAAAGTTAATTCTTCTATAATAAGCTATAATTGTTATTTAACAGATTTTAAGCTTCAGCAAGATATTTTTTTAATAAACGTTTAGATTTTACCTGTTGTTTTTGTAGTTATCAGCTAAACCTGTTATAATTATAATGGACTTTTTTAACACAGCTAAAGAAAAAACTTTTAAAAGTGTATACCTATATTAATGTTAGCTAAACGTAATAATGGATTTTTATCATTTTAAAAAAGTAACGTTGTTTAGGTCAACAGTGTTGAGGTCATATACAACATTATTTTACTAAATTGACTGAATACGGAAAAAAAAATCCGGATACGTTAAAAAAGAATGTGTTCAGTTATTGTGCAGCAGCTTCTCTTTAAATGTATTGGTTGATTTAGAATTAAGGTAAAGTTTGCGCATTTACTTGCCCTACAAATGCCGTTTAAAATGTGTAATTTTTAAAATAGTTTCAGCGATATACAAAAAAAGCCAAAATTTTCAAAAATTGATCTTTTTTTCTAACCTTATTTATTAACGATTTAAAATTAATAACACATTTACATAGCCACTTTATTTCCGCTAAATATTAGTGTTTTTGGATTTGCCATTCAACGTTTAATTTTATGACGACCATGATTAACTTTATTTTTTTTGTGGACGCCATATTGGACTTTTTTTAGTTTTGAGTTTCTTATTGAATGACCTTCAACGATGTATCACACTTGCATATCAGATTTGTGGTTCCTGGTGCCAAATAAAAAGTAATGAGAGTGAAAGAGATCCTATATGGCGTACACAAAATAAAGTTGATGATGATCGAAAAACGAAAACGTTGAATGGGAAATCCAAAAATGTCATGGCTATAATTATTAATTTTAAAATCGGTAATAAATAGGGTTGAAAAAAAAAATAAATACATTTTCAAAATTTTGGTTTTCCCGTATATCTTTGGAACTGATGAAAATCTGGCATTTTTGACAGCGACAGGCTAAATGCGCAACTTTGCCTTAATTTAGCCATTCGTATATTCCATGGTTCAAAATCCTTAGGATACACTCGAATTTGTTACACCCTGTACATATTTCAGTTCTAAAATAATGCAGCATATTAAACCGAACATGATAAAATTATTAAATTAAATAGTTAATATATTTTCAATTTTTTAATATTACAATATCACTAAGGCCTGGTACTTTCATAAACGGATAACTTTATTGTCCGAATAATTTCCATGGTTACAATTGTCACAAAAATTGTGATTATGAGTATCGGAAAATAATTTTATTCGTTAATGAAATACCGAACTCCTCAAAATAAACCTACTTATACCAAAGATTTGCTATAATAAAACCAAAATTTAAATATTTAATTTGAGTATATCATATTCTTAGAAATACAATTGTAGGCTCAGATTTAAAGTACGATATTTTTTATTTTAAACATACTAACATTTTCCGAATTAACTTTCAGATTCGGTAGAATCTTCAATATAACGCAAATCATATATTTATTTCTAAAGAAACTTTCGACTTATGCTGAGCTACTGATATCTTCATTCTAAATCTTTATAGTAACAATTTGATTCAATTGCATGCATAAAAATAAATCTTTCATATGTTACAATAACGATGTGTACATATTTAATTTAAATAATTTAATGAAGATTTTAAATTCTCTCTCAATTAAAACGATATAGTCTTGGGGATATACAAAGCTAAGATAACCTTAAACTAATATTATTATGCTTAAATTTAGTGTATTCTTTTTCCGTGTGTAATCTGAAGTTCTTTTTTGCCTGGTCACTTTTTTGGTGACGCTATACCTCCCTTTTTTTCTTGTTTTAGAATTCTGTAAAATTTCGCTTTTCCAACTCCGGTCATTAAAGCACATTTTTCAACTCTATCATCCACACTTAAATCACAGTTTTGGTCATGTGATATATAGTCCAAGAAAATAGGTCGTAAAATACGAATTTAAGGTTAAAACTTGAATTTTTAATATAAGTTACTTTGAAGAATCTAAAAACGAAATGTATTTTTTTAATTCACCCCCGGGAAGGGGTAAAACATAAATAAAAAAGTGTTTTTTTTTTAATTTTGACGAAACGGTAAGTCCTACAAAAAAGTTTTAAATAAAAGTTGTAGAACGTAAAATTCTACAAAAAAATGACCATATAACTTTTTTTCCAAAATTAAAATTAACTGAGATAGGGTAGCTAGAAGCTAGGGATGATAACAGCAACTTTAGAAAATCATAAATTATTGGAAAATTAAAAAACTCATAGTTTTTTTTAATTATTTATATAATTAACAACTTTAATTCTAGAGATTTTTTTCTCTTACGCTATCGCTATACAGAGTATAATTTAGTAGAAAAAATGACCACCAAATAGGCAAATCTAATGTTTTTAACATAATTACCTTCACTGGTAATGCTACAAACGGATACCCGGCCTGTAAACACAAATCACAATGAAATAAAACAGGCAAAATAAATTTAAAACAGTTTTCTTGAAACAGAATTTTTTAAAACTGGAACAGCATGAATCTGTTATTTAAAAAACTCTGTTTCAACCATAACTTCTACGCAGTACAAGAGGAAGAAATATTTAAAGTTGTATTAAAAAGTTATTTTTGACTATATACTTTTTTTTTAAATTAATAGTTTTCGAGTTATATTAAAAAAAAACGATTTTTCACGATTTTTTTTTAGGGTAAAAAAAATTCTATTGGCTTTGAATTGACTATTGTTTGTACTAATATAAAAAAAATATTTCATGCGGTTCTCTTATAGGCTTGGTTTTTTTGCGGTGGCCTCCCGGACTATAAAGACACAATTTTATAAACAATATAATTAGCAATATATGAAACAGATAAGTTAAATATTAAAATTAATATACCATATGTTGTTGTATCACAAGGTTTTATAATGTTTATCCATTTTTTGTTACAGACAGCAACGCGACGCTTGGGTCTATGCTGTACCAATTGTGGAACACGGACGACGACCCTTTGGCGGCGCAACAATGACGGCGAGCCAGTATGCAATGCGTGCGGCTTGTATTTTAAATTACACGGTGTAAACAGGCCTTTGGCCATGCGCAAGGACGGTATTCAAACGCGAAAAAGAAAACCCAAGAAGCCCGCGGGCTCTGGGAGTGGGGCTAATGGATCGGAGAGAGAAGACAGTAATCCCGCCCCTGCTGAAGGTAGGTCACACCCATGGGTGGAGATTAAAATTACTTGTGTCAAGAAGATTGATGTACGCTACAAGCTTTGTGCGCGAAGAAATGTTTGAATTAAAATAATTCTTTCAAACTGTAGGTATTATTGATTAAGGCAAATTTTTTGGGTGGCACTTAGGTACCAGGCATTGAATATTCAAAATTAATGTAAACTGCCTAATTTTTATAATTTGACGCCAAAAATTGAAATAAAAAAGTTAAATGTTTTGCCATTGCGGGTAAAGTATACCTGTAATTGTTTCTGTGTTAAGAAAAACCGCAATGTAGTTTTTTTAAATTAAAAAAATCATCCAGTATCCAGGCCCCGCACAATCTATCAGAGCACATCTTTTATTTAGTTTTAATACCAAATTTATTTATTTTCTTCTTCTAACATAATATTTTCTTCTGATCTTGATCCTTAAAATACAAACTTATACTTTAATTAATTTATATGCCAATTAGAACACTTCATATTTCAATTTTTTTGTTTTTTTTTTTAATTCACAGTTTAAGAGACATTTCTTTAACCCAGAGAATATTTTTATATATTATATTCTATTAAATTTTTATCTTGTTATCTCTTAATTTCTTGTTTTGTTTTTTATTTTCCTTAAAATAATAATTTTCTAATTATTAAATTAATAAACTTTAAAAAAATAAAAAATCCTATATACCTTTAAGACTTAACGTACAGTAAGTCATCAAATATTTCTTTTAGCGGTATTTTCGCGACATCATAACGTCATTATACAGGCAGTCCTAACTTTATTTATACACTAAATATCTCTGCCCCTGTACATGATACAAAAAAAAACTTAAAATCAAAAATGTGTTGTGTTTGGTAAGGGTAATTTTATTAACAGTATTGGTAAATATACAGGGTGTCTTGTCAACAGAGTTTTCATTTATTAAGTAAGTTTTTTTAAAACTGCAGTCCATTTTTAGTACTATTTTTCTGTTATAATTATTTTAAAATAATTCTTTCAGTGTCAAGGACCCCACAGACTATCGTTCTTTTTATCCTTCTTAATCGCCGATTAATACTGCTCAGTCGGACGACTAACACTTTTATTTCCCTACACTTAATTTAATTTTAAACGGTCTTAATCGCCGAAAATTGCAGACGTTCACCAAAAAACATAAAAAAAGCGTGTTTATTTGTTACAAGAATGACGATTAAAGACGTTTTGCACCAGATACTTCGTTTTTAAATAAAAACGGACGAATCGACGATTAAGATTTCAAACGCTGCCAGAAATTTTCACCGACGGTGTTATGTTCGGTTTTCGCCCACACATTGGCAATGTTAATCGACGCTTTTGATCGCCACGATTAAAAATGCCTAAAAAGAACGAGGTCTGTGGGGCCTTCAGAGTGATGACACATTAAGTTGTTTTAATAGGTACTTAATTATCCCAAAAACCAGCAATAATTAACGTACAGTGTCTTTTACATATATAATGTAGAATTGAATAAAAGTTAGAGTTAAAATTAGGCAAAATATAGAGTGTTTCATTAAAAAAAACGTACTTACCAATAAAAACTTTGTTTTCGAGACACCCTGTATATTTACCATTTACTTTTAATAAAATGAGTGTTACCAAACACACATATTTTATTTTAAGTTTTTGTTGCATATACAGGGGGAGCGATATTTAGTGTATAAATAGAGTTGGGACACCCTGTAAACGTAGTAGATGATTATCAGGAATTTTTTCCTAGTGAAATTTAAAAAATAATTAAAAGTTTAATCAAAATTAAAAGAAACATAAAATAATCGCTATCATACCATCTGCGAGTATGCCATAAGTAGTAGACAAATTGTTTGATATGATACTCTGGGACAACCCTTATGATGATTTTTAAGTCATGATCACTTTAACTTATTAATACCATTGTTGTACCAGTCGCTTCAAAAAAAATTCTCTTGGTTATGGAGAAAATGGGAGTTTAAAGATCAAATTAAATCAAAAACCGAAAAAAGGAATAAAAAAAATTAAACGCCTTTAGTTTTTTTTTCGAAACGAGGTTGTTTAACAGTCATTTCCTTAAAAAAGTGGTAAATTGTACGATTACTAATAACATTACTAATTCTGTAGGTACGTCTATTCGATTTTGCGAATCTATTTATGATGTCTTTGGCATCTAGAGGACTTTACCTATGCAGTCATATAAGAGCTATGGTTTCTTTCAAATTATGAAGTAATTGAGTGTTTTTATTGTCTTGGGTGTGGGGTTTTAATGACCAGGATGTATTTAGGTATTAATAAGTAAAAATAAAAAAATGTTGTAAATTATGGTTATAGTAAATTTTATAGGAAATTCAAAACATAATTATTTACATAATTATAAACTAAAATAAGTAGGTAGATATATGCTATACTCACAATAATAATCATACTACTTTATTTCAAATAAAAAGCACCATCTATCGAAGAGTTTCTAAACTTAAATAGAAATCAATACACAATTGAATTGCTGGGGTCAAGCGATCTTGCACAAGTTAAATCGAATGCTGTCTTAATATATTGTCATACAATTAAAATATATAGCCTCTTTTACTTCTTAAAAACGTAAATTTGACTTTATATAATACCATTAAGTTTTATTTTTCTTTCTTAAGAAGTGCAGAAAAAATGAGAGTGAGCCATGCTCCTGGATCAATGCTAATTGCGGCTAATTTCGCCAGGCAACCTTGCTGTACTCTACTCTACTCCTATGTATTATCCATAAAAATTAGGTTCTATAAAAAAGAGATACCTGCAGATTCAAGCGATCGGATCTCTTACTGTTTTGTCGAGTTCCAGTTGTGTCAACATCAGCCGTTAATCATGAAGCTCTGTGACGTGTGCTGTCCGTTTTTTTTCCAAAATTGGTATTGATAATAATTAAATCCAAAAGGTGAAAGTTTTACGAGATTCTTTACTAATTTGATAATTCTGCCGTATCTATTTTGTACCTAATAAAAAAAATCGGATGCCAACTTCTAATAAAAAAGACATTAATAAAATAATAATCCATATTTTTCTGGGTTAATATGTATCAAAAGGCGTTTTTTTAGTGTACCACATATTTTTTTTATTTTCACCAGTGGCGTTTGTACGGAATTTGACCTGCCTATTTTGGCAGGAATAGATGGTACGTCACTTTTAAAATAAAAAATGTTTTTAATATCCCCAATAATTTCTAAGCAAAGTTTATTACTTTTTTTTCAATCCAATGCACGGTTTTTGATTAAAAAAATAAAAACCGTTTCTGTGCATAATCATAACAATATCGGTAAACAATATCACCAGAGAAATATATAAATTTATTTTTTAGGTGAAACCGTGCATCGGACTAAAAAAAATATGAACAGGTTTGATATCCAAATTTTTTTAGTACGAGGCACGGTTTTCATCTAGAAAAATTAAATCTGGATATTTCTCCGCATGGTGATATTGTTTACCTATATTGTTGTGATCGTGCAGAGAAACGGTTTTTATTTTTTTAAGCGAAAACCGTGCATCCGATTCTAAAAAATCAAGTGATCAACTTTGCTTAGAAATAATTGGGGATTTTAAAAATAATTTGTATTTTAAAAAAAGTCAGTGGTGTACCATTAATGTCTGCCAAAATAGGTAGGTCAAATTCCGTACAAACGCCACTGGTGGAAATTAAAAAAAAATGTGGTACACTAGAAAATGCCTTTGGATACATAGTACATGTATGCCAAATTTGATTAAAGTATCTAAAGTGGTATTACAGATATTAATATTAAATGATTTATTTTTAAAAATTTACCATCCTGTATCTTAAAAGTTAAAACGTTTGGGACATACGTTCATACGAAGTTTTCTTTTTAAAATGGACCAAAAAGTCCCATTAAATATTTACATTCAATTAGAAAACACCCTGTATAGGGTTGCGTTTCACTTAAAAGGATAATACTATTTTTAATTAAAGCGGAAAAGTTACCAATTAATGATTAAAAAATGCTTTAAATAATAAACATATTATAATATAATTAAGAAAGTAAATTATACACGAGTATTAAATTTGTATCTTTAAACTAATAAAGTAACAGTATTTTTGCCTATGATATGGTTTTATGCTGCCAGTATTATTTAATTAAAAAAACTTTAAAACCGATTTGCAATGCTTTTATTATTTCTTAAAAACTTTTTACCATTACTTTTTAGTATTTTAACCTTTTCGATATCTCTCTATTTGCTCTAATTTCAGTTAAATAGTTGACTCAACACCTCGGTTTTGGAATAGTTTGTACTCAGGAAGCTGAAAGGTCTTTATTAGTCCAGGTTGGCATTTGCTTTGGCCGTCGCCCAGAAGATTTAATCACAATGACAATAGGACAGCGCAAACACATTATGACTAGTGTAATTTAATCAGTAGCGCTGCCTTACAAAGATATAATAATATTAAAAATATTAAAGTATGGACTAATTAAAGCAAAAGCAATTTAAGTAGCAGGTGGTTAATATTTTATTATTTTTGCCATATTTATTTAATAAATTTATTAACAATAAAACACATTAACACTGAATATTTTACATTCGATGGTATTTTGGCAAAAGGACGAATACGCCATTTTCACGATTTTACAGGAGAACCCAAAAATTGTTTTAAATTACTAAGCTAATAAAAAGAGTCAAATTATTTATTGTAGCATTGTAATGTTATTTAAAAGACATTTTATATAGTTTTACCAATAACATAATGTTTTGTAATAAAAATTAATAAAATTGGCTTATTCGCCTTTGCCTTATTATGTTTTAGGTACGTGGCCAATTCGTCTCTTTTTTCGCCCTTTTACTTCGTAATTTGTTATTAATCGCCCTTTTTCCTATTCACAAAATTTAAAATTTAAAAGAATTTTCAAAATATATTAGTAAATAATAATAGTATATTATATTTATTGAAGAAGAAATTTAAAAAACTGTGGTGTGTTTAGTTCATTTATTAAAAAAAAACTTCTTATAATTATTAGAAAAATGCAGTGTGGTTCCATTCTGGAATATTTTTTAGTTATCAACTTCGGATACCTGAAAAAATATAAAAATATAAATATTATAAATTTTGTTAATATATTTGAACTTACTTCATCTTCTTCGTCTGTTTCCATTACTCAGTTTGGGACGGTTTGCTTTGTCGGCAAAGATAAATATTCCTCATGATACAAAACTGGAATAACTCCTCGAAGGCATAATTTTTGAAGACCCTGGTATTTATCCGTTGATATAGGTAGCTTGGTTTTATAAGCCCTAGTGACATTATTTGCATTTTGTTTTAAGGTTCTATTGGTTATCTTAAGAGAAACTCTACATGGTAACTCATTAGAGGATGATGAAGTAAAAATAAATATGTGGTCTGATTCTTCCTTTTCAAAAATTATTTTTCGTAAATCTCTAATTTTTATGGGCAAACCATTATCTGTTTTTAACATAGTTGGAAATGTTTTACTTTGAAAAGTTTTCCAGTCCAAAAAATATTTGTATGATAGCATGCTTACTTGGTATGGAGAATATTTAATTCTTGCATTTCGTATAAGCGTGGGCCATTCAGAAGGTGCCCAAACTACTTTTTTCCTAAGACAGTTTTCTATCGTAGCATGCACAGAGTCTACCGGCATATAGCTGTGTCCTGTTAGTAGGAAGTTTAGGACAACCTTTTTAATATGTTTTGATTTTTTCATAAACCAGTTAATGGCAGAAATCATTTGGTGGTTTTTGTTTTGGCCGAGCAATTGTCACAGTAGAGAAATACATTTTGAACTACGTCATCTCTTTCGTCAATAGTTTCTAAATATTTAACTACAATAGAACAAATCTCATTGGCACCCCTTTTACCTTCCGATTCTTCCCATAAAAAACAATCTACATGTCTGGTACCACTTTCATAAAAAGTCAAATTGTAGACCGCATATTTGCTAGTAAACCCAATTAAAAAGTTATCACCATGTGGAGTACTAAGCACTTTTGCATATCGAACGATGTGCATAAAGTTGAATTATTTAGAGATTTTGACAAGGCTTGATCTTGTTGAAAATTTTTAAGAATCTCTTCCTTCTCTAGCAAGTGCTTTCTATATTTCTCTGTAGCAACTTCTGAATGGGGACCTATAAGTATATTATACTCTTCACATAGTAAACATTTATCTTTCTTTGGAACATGGAATGTTATATTAAACTCTTCTTTAAAAATAGATTTAAACCCAGCCAAACTAACAGAAAGTTTATTTTCTTTTTCTGTTTCAGCCTTATATATTCTGTGCAAATTGGAAATATTTTAAAGCTCGCTGGGTAAATATTTTCTTGTTGAATCCTTCCTACAATAATGTGAAGGAACAGCGGGCAAGGATTTAATAAATTCAATGACATTAGCTTTAACTTGATGTGCAGTCTTATTTTTTGGTGGATGCCTTCCTCTTCGATCTATTTTGGAGCTTGAAAGTTCGTTTCTATTATATTCTGTATATCGTAGCAACTTATCACTTACATCCAAAGTGTTCATAAACATTTTCGGCAAAACTTTTACCATTAAACCTAACATAGGCAAGTAATAAGCCTGGTTAAGTCCTTCCTGCTTTCTAGGTTACCCGAGCGTCGTCTTTTACTCCTCCAACTGAGATATTGCAAGCAATGAAATCCCTTTTGGCCTGGTAGGATAATTCCCAAAATTGTTTAAATAAAATTTTATTACTTGTTTTTGGGGGTTTTTCGGTCATTTTTAAATAAAAATCAATGTTTAATTGACGTTTCGGTTTATTTAGTTAAACCATCATCAGAATATCTAAAAATATTTTTCTATTATTGTATTTAATTAACATGATGAATTTTAAGAAAAGTATGATTGTATATAATTTGTAAGTAAACACTTACCACTATATTGTAAAATTACAAGCACTAGATAACATTCTACTAACATTCTTGTTCAGTGGTTGATATAATACTAAAATTTTTATCTTTTTAAAAACTATGAAGCAAACATTTGCATTACCTAGGTTAATTTATTTAAGTTATTAGTTAATAAATTGTTGTAAATAGAGCTTAGACCCTCCGTGTCTGTTCTGAAATTTACGGTATTTTGCGTTTTTTAATGTGAATCATTTCTTTAATGTTCTTTTTTATTATTACTTTCAAATTCCAAAATATTAACATTGTCAAAGTCAAATGCAAGTTATCAATGCATGATTTGACAGGGCTTGGTTACTGTTAGGATATCTTATGCTTTTTTGATGTTCTTTAACTCTGTTTTAAGTATTGTCTTGTTTGGCCATATATGTTTTGTGCAATCACGGCAGTCGATTTTGTATTGCACAAAAACATATATTGGCAAAATAATACAAAAACGGTTAAAGCATCAAGCATAGTTCCAACGTCAACCCACCTGTCTTGACTGCTGCATATTATTGACATTTTAATTTAAATATATAAAAAGAACATTAAAAATGATTCACATTAAACCAAATCAAATTTCAGAACAATAGATCAACTTTTTACAATTATTGTTCAATAGAAATAAAAAAGGAAAAACCCAGATTTTTGCACCCCAATAAAAACAATTTTGTATAAATTAACCTAGTAATCAAATGTTTGCTTCTAGTTTTAAAAAAGATAAAATTTTAGTATTATATCAACCACTGAACAAGAATGTTGTAGAATGTTATCTAGTGCTTGTAATTTTTACAATATAGTTGGTAAGTGTTTACTTTACAAATTATATCAATCTACTTTTCAAAATTCATCATGTTAATTAAATACAATAATAGAAAAATATTTTTGATATTCTGATGATGGTTTAACTAAATAAACCGAAACGTCTTTTGATTTTTTTAAAAAGCCGAAAAACCCAAAAACAAGTAAAAAGTTTAATATTGCAAACGGTCAAGAAAACAAAACCAAATGTTTAAATAAAGATTTTCTTGTCTTTTCATCAAAATCTTTGCATCGATTTGCACATTTGCCTAGTAAACAAATATTGGGCTTAATACTTCGCTCTTTTTCTCAATCCCTTTGTATGTTTTGTATTTTTACCCTTATTTCTTTTCCTTTTGATCTTGTCGTTTATTTATACCTTTTTCTTTTTTAAGCCTAAAACTTGATTTTCTTTCTCTTTTTCGTTCTCATTATGACTTGAATTTGCATTTGATGAACTTGTAGAACTACTTGTAGAAAGATTTTAATATCAAATTTTCATCTGAATTATCTGTGTCAGACTGAAATGATGGGTGAGTGCCAACATTTTGCAATTAGATGGACCGGGCATTTCATTTTATCTAGAGTCATAGATGGACCTGGATCGGACTGATTTAAGTCGTAATTTGTTACAGGTATAATGTCGGTCAAAGATGAAAGGACAGTATCAGAAAAGCTGTTGGTAAATGGTACGGTTAATGAAACTAATCCATTTTCATCTAATAAGTCTATATCCATATTTTATATGACAACTTCCTGAGAAACATCTAAAGGCTCTAGAGATAAAGGAATGGCAGGGGTTGAATTGCTGTTACAAAAAGCCGCAGGTTCATACACATTTCTGTCAGCTGCTTCTAATGCTAAATCCAATTTTTTTTTGTTCTTTCCGACATTATGTCTTTATCTAAAATAAATATCACGATTGTCAGGATCAGAGTTTTGTTACTTAAGAATTAGCAACAATGATTTTGTAAGCATTTAAATATTTAAAAAAAGAAGTGACTTAATACCCGGTTGCAAAAAGCGTGATTAGAACTTTGACACGTTGTCTAGTAAAACCATTGAATTACACTGACAGAACGTTATGTTAAACATTCCAAACCTTTATTAACTTTTGTGCAACACGGGATTAATGTTATTCAAATTAATACTGCCTTTTTTAATTTTATACAAAATTCTAGTATTGTATTAAAAACGGTTATCTCAATTTAGTTAAAATATTAATAAAGTTATAATTTAGATAAAATATTTGTTGCAAATTGCAAAAATAACAATCAAATAGGAAATAAGTCTACAGGAAAGAAACCAGTAATCCAGCCTAGGAAAATATAGAAGGGCGAATATCTCATAAATACTAAAATGCAAAAGGTCGAATGTGTATTTTTATTAAAAAGGAAAAAAGGCCAAAAAAAGTCGTATATTTCAAATCAATAAAAGTAAAGAAATTCACGCATTAAAACAGCACTGTAAATATAATTAAAAAACAAATACTTTTAAGCACAAAATAATATCTTAATATCTTACCTTAAACGTGTCTATACGCATCAAAACAACGACTTAAACTGCCGCACGTGCTGCGCTCCCCACTTCTTATGCTTTTTAAATGTACGTTCGTTTTTTTTTCCAAGTTAAGAAATTTACGTTCGCCCTAAGATATTAGTGTTTAATTCCATAAAATTTCTAATATTTTATGAAAATGTTCGTCCTTTTGCCAATCCATTAACAACATAAGATACTATTGAAAAATATATAAATCCCAATCATGAAAAATGGCATATTCGCCCTTTTGCCAAAATACCATTGAATGCTTTGCTAAAAAATTGTATTTGTTTATTATGACCCTATTTTACTATCTTTTTTATTTAATCTTTTCATATGTATATATATATATATATATATATATATATATATATAAAAATATATATATATATATATATATATATATATATATATATATATATATATATATATATATATATATATATATATATATATATATATATATATATATATATATATTATATATATATATATATAGTATATATTATTATATTAATAGAAATTATTTATAATTGCTTTTTTTTGTATTTTATTAAAAAGAAAAGAAAAAAAAAAAAAGATAGTGAATGGGCTTCTCTACATAGAAAAAATATGTAAAATATTCAGTGTTAATGTGTTTTATTGTTAATAAATTTATAAAATTAATATGGAAAAATAATAATATTTAAACCTGCTACTTAATTGCTTTTGCTTTAATTAGTCCATTCTTTACGGTATTAATATTTTTAATATTATTATATGTTTGGAAGGCAGCGCTATTGATTAATACGTAAATTTACAATATTTTTATTTTTTAATACTTTTGTGCTAGTTTTTTTATCGTATTTTCTTTTTTTTCCACTGAACACGAATTTGTATCAAAATTGGAGGTCAAACAGTAAAAAATGGAGAAAAGGCGTAATTTCAGTTTAACGAATTTTTTTAATTTTAACGTCAAAATCTTAAAAACTATAAAAATACACAAACTTTATGTGACATAAACTATGTATTTTTACAGGACCTTTAATTTAAGTTTATATTCTTTTTGTCCAAATGCAATATTTTTAAGAATAATAAAAAAACCTAATTTTAAGGATTTTTAGGTATACCTCTAGAAAAATTTGAAAATATTTTTATATTTGGATTTTTTTTTGCAAATATTAGTGTTTGGAATTAAAATGAATAAAATTAATAATTTATTATATAAAAAAAACAAGGATGTTATTAATTAAAAAAAATATTTCTATTTTGGACTGAATTTTTTTACATTTTCGTTTATATCTCCTTTATTATTTGTCTTATATACATTTTATATAGACAATTTGAAAATGTCTCTTTTTTGTTCCAAAGTTTATATAGTCGTAGTCCAAAAAATTTCGTGGTAGCAGGTTTCTGCCGGTAAAGTACCTTGGTTTTTTGGGTTTCTGGATTTTTGTGTTTGACCCCCAATTTTTTCTTCGGTGTTCAGCGAAAAAATACCCCGAAAATCTTAGTCCGACTCCACATACACCACTTTCTCTGTGGACATGTGTAATCATTTATTGGAAAGATAAACATAAATATTTAACAATTATTTTGTAGGGTCAACTATTTCATATTATTTTTAATAATAGATAAACGAAAATATGTTTTAAAAGTAGGTTATAAGTTCTTATCTATAAGCATTTACCAACGGAACTAAAACCCATCTCGGTATATTTAATTCAAAAAAATCTTAAAAAGCATCTTTGTAATAGCAGTAAATAAGTGAATATTTCTATTTTATTGAGACCGCAGTTAAAGTGGTAAAATGGTTGTATTAACCTCTGCCTATAAATTTTGCTTCAACGGAAAAAGTTTTCTTAGGCAAGCATATTTTTTCTTTTAATTGCTGTCATATAAGCAATGTTATTTTTAAATGCAATTACGTGCACAGTGTGCTTCATATTCGTATCTATTTTTAAGAAAATCCAGTGATGAGTCAAAATAGTCCAAAATCCAAATGGTTGCCTTTACCCATCCCCCAACGGAAAACATTATATATATATATATATATATATATATATATATATATATATATATATATATATATATATATATATATATTGAATTAATCATAGCCTTGACCATGATATTTAAGGCAACCCACTCGCAGTACATTTGTTTACATACTATATTTAATAAAAAATAGTTTTCAATCGGTTGGCAGATAGGTAAAGGTTCCCTCTAATTCCGATCACGTACTAATAAGGTTGTAAAAGCAATTTAGACAAATATCTATTAAAAGCGAAATGACTTCTATGTGCAACGAAATTGTATTAACGTAAACAAAATCATTTATTAATAGGCCTTATTAATAGGATTATACTATAGGCACCTAAATGAACACACAATAAACATTGAATATTTTTATAACATTGTCATTTAAATGCCAGCCATTAAAACATTGGTCAAATTAATTGCCTGAATCCAACATGCAATCTAAAAAAAATAAAAAAATATGATTTCCAAAATCTAAAAGCAAAACGATCGCCGAAAAAATATTGTAACTTACTCAGACTAACTGGCGATTAATGATCTTAACTCTTTACGCGCTTATTAGGCTTGCGAGTTAAATGGCCTTATCAAAACCCTTGTTTGAAAAAAGTTATTTTCATTTTCAATACAGAGTTGACCTAAAGTTGGTCACCTAACAAATTGCGTGTGTCAATCACAAAATGTCAAACACAGAAAAACCTATATACTTGCCCCCTTTTTACTGGTAAAGTAAAAATAATTAAGTTGTAAATTAATATTTTCAGAACCCAAATCATCCAATCTAGTCCATCAATCACCAAATCAGCAACAACATCAGAATCAAACGTCATGTGCATCACAAAATAATAATCAAAGTAGTCATTCCGAGAAATCTCCATTTAATTCACCATCGGAAAGGCCGTATTTAGGACAAACATCTTTAATACCAGCTACAAGTACGAGTGCAATAAAAAGTGAACCAGGTTATGATTATAGGTGAGAATTCTTTTTTTTGATAAGAAAAAATGTTGAATTGCTATATTAGACTTATAGTAGAATATAAGTAATAAAGTATTTTTTAATGGACTACATAATTATATAATTAACATTAAATACAGTTGCTCCTAGAAACTTTAATGAAGTATACATTTTTAATGGAAGGATTTATAGTGTAACATATAATTTTTTAATTTTTGGAAAGAGGTCAAAAAATACTAGAGCCTTGAAAATAAGTTATGCTCTTCTTAAAAACAGAATGTAAGGTTGTAAAACAGTGTAGCTGGCGTCCTCTACAGCAACATTAAAACATAGACAAATTAAATTTCTTGCCCTAGATAATCCAATTTTTACCGCTGTCATTTAGTTAAAAATTATTACAAAAAACGAAAACAAAATTAAAAATTTGACACCCTGTATCTTAGTTATTATCAACTTTGGAATAAAGCAAGTTTACGTTAAGTTGCTATATTTAGACCTAAAGAATCTGCTGCTCTGTGTCCCATTACTTTTAGGACACCCTGTATATACACAAAGAAGGCAAACTGTTTCTTCTTCCTGGCTTTGTCAATTGTTTCATTTCCTCTAAATAGGCTGGTTTCCTTGCAGCATTTTGTTATTTCTTTTGTTTATTTTTTTTTTTTCATTTTTATTTTTCTTTAACTCTTTCATTGTTTAATTCTTCTTTGTTTGGGTAGAAGTTAACATCATGGATAATTTTTCCTTCAAGATTCCTTTTTTTTTTCCAAAACTTTGGGAAATTATTTTGAAAACATTCTGAAGGGGGGGCCCTTATTTTTAAAAAGTCAAATTTAATTCAAGCCAAGTAGGATTAAAAAGAACCAATTTTATCCACAGTAAAAACAATAACATGTCCAGTTCCACTTCTGCGGTTTGATAAGAAATATCATCTTCATATTCTTCGTCATATTTAAAATTAATGATTATATTTATAATTATGTATAATAGTACAGTTAGCACAATATTTTTTCTTCGGTCTTAACAAATCGACATTGATTAATATTTATCTTTTCTTTTCAGTTGTCTTCAAAATCAGCCTTCATATCCCTACCAGCAACTGTTTGGCTTTCCGAGTCCCACAAGTGGAAATAGTGAAATGGCATATCACCATCAACATCATGTAACTGCGGCCGCTAAGCTGATGGCGTCTTCATAGCTCCACCTGAAGTTTTAAACTATTTTACAATATTTTTATTACTGAAAAAAATTATTTTAAGGCAAGATATTTCTAAAATAATATAAAATAAAATAAAAAACCAATATGTTGTCGATTGATATTAATGTTACTATTACTCCCTTAACAGATATATTAAACTGGAGAGTAGCTCTGGATGTATTTTTATTAAGAATATGCAATATACGCAACATTAACGTTCCTATTGTTTATCTTCTGCGTATAAAGACAAACTGAGGTTGGTGATTTAATTTTAAATAAAATACATAGAATGCCAAAAAAATTAAAAATATAGCACCGCAATATAAAACACCTTTTATACCCTACTTGTGACCCTACCCACATACCATTAAATTTTTCATAAGAATTACTTCAATTATATCATATTATTAAATACAGGGTGCCACAGATTCGAGTGCATGCATGGGGATCTCGGAAACCGTAAGAGATACAAAGTCGGTTAAATTATGGAAAAGTTGCGCATTTAGGTGCCTAACATCATGCCGATTAGAAAGTTGTAAAATTCCGATACTTCCGGAGATATCCGGAAAAAACGAAATTTGCTGATTTCGTTTTTATTTTTTTCTGACGTTATTTAAAAAGATATCGAAAAACAAAAGACACTTTCTCATGGCCACTTTTTAAGCTCTACAAGACAGCGTTGAGAGATTTTCTGTACGACGTCTCGTTTTCGTTAGACCATCATCAACTTTATTTTTTTAAATACGGATCTGGGTTTTTTATTTCATTTTTTTGAACCTCTTATTATCCCAATTACAAAAATGTATAACACTTAATACTTATTAACAAATATGGAACGCCCCTATAAGAAATGATGTGCGTTCCTTGTCTTACTCATTGTCTCTTATGGAAAATATGTTTATTTAACAGAAAAATATTAAGTGTTATACATCATTGAATTGGGATTTTAACTGCTTCAAAAAAATGCAATAAATAATTGGTGCCGCATTCAAAAAATAAAGTTGATGATGGTCTAACGAAACGAAACGTCGTACGGAAAAATCTCTTAACGCTGTTTTGTAGACCTTAAAAGTGGCTATGAGAAAGTGTCTTTTGTTTTTCCATATCTCTTTAAAGAAAAAAGTTAAAACAAAATCAGCAAATTTCGGTTTTTTCCGGATATCTCCGGAAGTACTCGGAATTTTACAACTTTCTACTCGGTCTGTTGTTAGGCACCTAAATGCGCAACTTTGCCATAATTTAACCAACTTCGTATCTCTTACGGTTTCCGAGATCCCCACTCGAATCTTTTAAATATAAAAAAACATACGACCTTTTTTTTTTAATTATTTTTTCCTTATATTTTGGGAACGTTTTTGTTATATTGCATATTATCATCTTGTCTTTATTATTAAAAGAAAATACAAGTTTGTTGTCAATATTTACTTTTACACAACACTTGAAAAGTAATTGTCATTTTTGTGTTTCAATTTTTTTTTAATAACAAAATAATAATTATTAAACCTATTTTTATTTCCTCTCTTTGTCGACGAATTTATTTTGCGGACGCATTGATATACAATGCAACGTTTTTACTAGCTTGAAATATTTTCGTGTTATTTTAAAAAGTCCATTAAAATTATGTAATATTGTATTATGTTTTTTGTTTGAAACATATTATATTGAAAATTACTCTTTTTAATTTAATCATTTTAATGATTATTATTTTTTAATATTTTATATATAAAGTGTTTGATTATATTTTTCTGATGTTATAAAAGACTGCATTTAGACGACTCTAACTTAGGTTTAAGGGGCTTTAGCTAATTTGACTTAAGTAAAAACTTAGTTCCTTTACATATTCTGGCTCATATTGAGTTTACTTTTTTTTTAATAAATACTCGTCAATAGAATGGTAGGTTCTTTAAAAAATCTTCAGAAGTAATACATATTTCGTGTTTTTAAAATTTAATTAACTTTTTTTTTGATTAACTGGATTAATAAACTTTTTTTCGATATAATAACAGGGAGCTAATTACACTTGATTAGGAAATATTATTTTTAAAGAAAGTCTATGTACTGTTTCATCCAGTTATAAAATTGAAATATTCTATTATCGTAGAAGTTAGAATAATGTTTCCCTGAAGCTCTTAGACAATGTTATGGTTTCAACAAAACTAAAATCTTGGACTTTCATTGTTTTTATTTGTTAATTGGTACACATTGTTTCGGTTTGTAATGTATCTCAAACGTTTTTAAATATAACTAAAAACTATTCTAAAATGTAGTTTTAGAAAAGTTTTAGTTTTCTTTTAAAAACGGACAATGAAATTTCAAGGTTCTAGAGGTGTTAAAAGTTAGAATAATGACTCTGTTGATTGGCAAATTTAGAGTAAGTAATAACGACTGTTTTTGAACTAAGTGTACATTGTAGTTTTCTTGTGGAAAATATTTTACCGGTAATGTCTTAGAAGATGACACTGTGTTTGAAACTTTTCCAAATTTTGTATAAAATACATATTTAATTTGTAACTGACTCTTCTTGTTTTTTAGCTACCGCTATAGACATGGCCGCCGGCCGGAGGGTCAGGGGAGGTCCGTCGACCACCACTGGGTTTTTTTTTCAATTACTTAAAGTAAAACAATTCCCGTCTAAATCCTTAAATTTTACAATATCGCCTAGGAGTTTAAACGAATATGATTATTATTTAGAAAATAAAGTTGTGGTATTTTTACTTGTGTTTTCAGTTTCATTAATTCTGGGATAGTAAATTACCCTAAACTTTTGACTCCCTCTACATTTTTTCTGGCGGCGGCCCTGGCTATGGACTTACACCCTCCATGCATTTAAAAACAATAATATTTGCCGGTAGTAAAAAAACTGGTAGCCAAACTACGAAAACAATGACAATGATTATGACAAACAGTTAAGGATGTAATTAAGGAAAATAAGTGGCCTTAATTTTGATATTTTACCAAATTAATTGACACCTGCTTGTTGATTTTACTTGCAGAAAATCTATAAAGGAACACACGTCCTGTACGTTCAAAGATCTAAAGCAGAATATATTTTTTAAAATATCATGGAAATATCCAATAATTATAATTGGTTACTTTTTTTGGTATCAAGTATTTTGAAAAGAACTCTCTTTGTTTAAAACATTTCTCATAATCGTTGAGTCGCAGAGATACCGATAATTAAATTCATTTTTGTGCAGACCCTCGCTAGCGGTGAATTGGTGCAATGTTAAAGTTTTCCATTTCTTTTTTGTCCATTTTATAAATTTTTGTACCTTATAAAAGATTTATCCGGTAACAAGTTAGAAGATTGTTTTGCTGCTTGAGTATCGCATGAGAAGTATCATTGATCTGTTTGTTAACGTCTTAGGGCCTATTGTTGAAACGAATAAAAAATTAAAAAGATCCTTCAGTTTTTTACCATTCTATTTTCGTGTATATGTTTTCTTAATATGTAAAATTGTATATTTCTATAAAATATATTTGCATACTTATGTAGGTAATAATTATAAATTAATGACATTTTAATATAGCGTCACAAATGGTATTGGGGAATATAAGAACGGTTCAAAGTAACCTGTTATTTAAAATACAACAAAAACGATCTAAAATAAATCATTAAAATAATTATATTTCAAATATCTTAAAACTAAAATAAAATTAGTATTATTTATTTTAAAATGTTTAAATATATTTTCGATTATAGATAAACTGTCACTATTTTAAGGTTTTTCATCGCCAATATTGTTATATATTTTTGTTATAATATTTTTTTTTAAATCAAGAACAGTGCTTTAATTGATAAGAAATTATATTACAAAAGTTGAGTTAGAAACTTTTGAATCTTTTTTACCCAATATTAATTTTTTGATGCTTTATTGTTAGTAAGGTATTATAGGATTTAGAAAATAGTATTATTGTGCAAGAAGATTTTAATTTATAACAAAGTTTAATTTATTTTAAATTCTAATCTTAAATACCCGACTGTATATAGTATACAATTCTGAATAGTTATTGTGCTGTATTTGTTATAAATTTGTCATCGGTTTGTAAATATGTACAAATGTAGGTTGTATGCAAACTGCTAAGATAGCTAATAAAAGGCCATTGTGAAAATAAATGTTTTTGCTAAAATTTTGTATCTTATTTTTTTACCTATTATTAATATATTAAGGTATTGTCTAATTAAATAACATATCGCTAATTATTATTGAGAATTGGAGACAAAAGTGCTTAGGAGAAATAATTAAATAAATACGGGTTTACATCAATTGTTATAAATTAAGCCTTTGTAAGCAATATGTATGGTTATTTAAATGCTGCTAGCATTTTGACAATAAAAAAGTGTAACAATATGTATGGTTATTTACTATGCGGCACAGACACAAAAATATTAAGGGGTAATTTCTATCAGAAAACGAATGTTTAAAATTTAAATTACGAAAAAAACCCGTATGTTATTTAGTTTTTTTAAAACACAAACATACAAAAAGAATATAGATTTTCACAATCTTTTCTGTTCAATAATAATATTTAAATTGTTTTTTTTATTATAGATAATAGTTATAATAATCTAGGTTAGGTTAGGTTAAAAGTAAGAGGACTTTTTACGTCCTCCACCGCGACCGCTCGGTCTATTGTGGCTCACACCTATTTATATTTCTTCCAATAGGATCAAACTTCTAATGAATCTGATATCAAATTGGGAGAGAGTTATTACATCTTCCCTTACTCGTGCCGCTACCGGACACGAGCACAATATGTGTTCTGGTGTCCCTGTCTTCTGGAAGGTATGACGAGCAAACGATTAGATCCGTCATGCCCTCCTCTCCCGGTATAGTGACGTGGGTAGCTACCAGGTCCTTGTTACAGGAACCAGATGTACCTTTAGAGGTCGTATCTCCAGCCTTTGCCTATTAAAACGGTTCTATCCGCTTTCTGTTTAAAGCCAGCACCTGCTTGTTAGGGATGGATTAGTCCTTCCCCGTGAAACAGGCGCCTGTGACTGTAAAGGCACCTTTCGAAACGGATTCACCCGTATCAGTTGGCGCATCCTTGTCTGCTTGTGACCTTTGTCACTTTTTTCCTATGAAAGCGATTTTGTCCGCTTTTGTTAGGGGCTAGGAAAGTAATAATCCACCACGCAGAGCCCCGCATTACCGCAGCAAGGCTAGATACTCCGAGAAGTCGCCCTGTATCTCAGAGGCACCGTTGGAGACACCTGTTTAAGGCACAGGATGTCATTCACTTATCAGCACGGTATGCCAACATCTTGAGTTAAACCTTGTGTTCATCTTAGCTTCGGATCCCGTTCCATAAACCCCAGAGGGCTTGACCTGCCGATAACCGGCAACCCCAGCGGGTTGGAGTTGCCGATAACCGGCAACTCCCGCGCATGTTACTTAAGATCCTACTGGGCCTAACCACGACATCGACGTGCTAACACAGCGGTGAGTATATTACTCTAACGTCAAAATAAAATGTACTTTTTTAATTCTTATCAGTGTCATATTTGATATTTTAGTTTATTATTTTATTCAAAGAATTAAATATCAGTAATAGGGTGCAGGAGTATAGCAGTATGACCTCATGTGGCAGTATAGCAGATGACGTCATGTAGTGGACCACGGTAGATATAACGTTAGACAACCACTTCTAATGTATATGCCCAGCGCATTTACCAAGCCGCAGCGATGTGTGAACCTTACGAATGGCATAAGAGGATGATGTAAGCATGTAAGACTCGTAAGAGGATGTGCTAAACCAGGTCTGTTTTTTTAAATAACGGCCCTGTTTTACAAATTATGACACTATTTTTTCAATAAAATGGACCTTCTTTTTTAAATAACGGCCCTGCTTTTTCAAATAATGGCAGCGTTATCCTCTTACGCCGAATTCGGCCGCTAATTAATGTTAAAAAAAACTAGTAATTTAAGTATAGCCAGAACCAAATAGAACGGTGAAAAATTAGGTCCGTTATTATATAAAACGGTGCCGTTATTTGAAAAAAAACAAAGCCGGTTAAAAAAACAGTGCAGCTATTGGAAAAAAACAGGTTTGTTATTCAAAAAAAGGGTCGTTTTTTAAAAATACGGATTCGTTATTTTGAAAAACGGTACCGTTATTTGAAAAACTAGAACTGGTTATTTTATTGCAGTTGAAATTTAAAAAATATAATTATTAACAAACAAATAAAGATGAAACAAGAAAACAATATAATTAGAAATAAACCTAAAATTAACCATCCTCTTATTGCTAAGAAAATTATTTTCAAATTGTTTTTATAAAGAAACTTAACCCTGTTTTTTTTTAATTATTTACTCTTTATAGGTCACATACACATATTAAAAAAAAAAATTAAAGCATTAGTTTTTACGAAAACACGCTTACCGCTTACCGTAGTTTTCTTGGTATATTATTAATTTTGTTTTTAGTTGATAGCTAACATCTTGGCATCTAGTAATTTTATGCTTTTAGGAAGAAACACACGCAGTTACTCCGATTCCATTCAAATGGCTGGCCCAAATTTTGTAACAAATTTTTATACCTTAGATACTTTATATGGTTTTTTAGTATGATCTTTTTGAGAACCGATATAGAGAGAAATGTCCTTTTTTGAAAAATAGGCGAAAGTTATTTTTGATAGGTTACTACAAAAACAAAAATAATATATTTTTTAAAAATTATCAACCACAGAAATTTTGTTTCTAAAATAAACAAGAGGAATTCATAAAAGTTTGCAGAATTTATTTAAAGAAATATGTTTTTATTATCAACTCCTTAGTATAATTAAAGCCATGTCTTCAATTTTCCTTACTATACTATATAATTAAACCATTTATTTATTTGAAGATTTTTTTTACATATTAAAAAGTGTTTTTTTCTGATTATTTTCTTCCTATTAATTTTGACCAATCGCTATCAAGAATTGGTATGTCAAATATGAATTGTAAGAAGGACAAGTAAAATTAATGCGGCTGTTGAAAATAGTGTTTTGCCCGGTACGTTTGTACAAATCCCTGTTAAACAAACGAACGTCTAAAATAACAACAAATAGATTGTTTTTGACACCAAATTCAGCATGGCAATCCAATCGTAGCACTGGATGGTTTAAAAACATTCCTGTTGGAAGAAATGAACTGTCAAAATGGACAAAAGACGCAACCCAAAAAACAGGTATGAACACGACAGAAGTTAAAATATCTAACCATTCTATGCGATCAACTGCTGTTACTAGTCTGGCAAAGGCCGGTGTAGGGCATTCTAAAGCTGCGTCTATCCAACCGTATCTACAAATGGACAGTCAACAACATTCAAATATCTTCACTGCCTTAAGAACCGTCCAAAATAATGTACCATCTACAAGATTCGAAGCTCCCTTGACAAGACAGAAAATAGACACTTCTTCGAGCCAACACCATCAATCGTTTGACACTTCTCACAGCAACATAGAGAATAGTGCTACTACAAACATAATTAAAAACAATTTAACCGATATGGCTAACAATACTCGTGTAACCTACAATAATTGTAATTTTTATATTAATTGTAATTTAAAATGAGTTTGAAGTAATTACCTTTCCTGGCTTATATTGTTCTTATTAATTATTGTTCTTATTGTTTTACTAAAAAAAAATGTATTAAAATAAAATGTTTATTTAACTCAGGAAATAATCTTACCAAATATCCCTCGTCCATCTAATTTCCTGTGGAAAATTGAACACTCGTTTCTAAGTAATCTGTTTTAACAAATAGCATTCGCGAAAGTGGAAAGATCCTTGTCTTCGACTCGGATTTTTAAAACCACTCTCGCTCATGCTATTTGTTAAAAAATACTTAGAAACTCGTTTTTCCGAATTTTTCCGAAAAAATTAAATGCACTAGGGATATTACCTCCGACAAAACCCAGAAAAAAAACTAACTACTATAGCAACTGACATAATCTTACAATTATCTAGAAAATAGATAGAAATTTTATAAATTTTTAATTGGGAAATGAATTGGGCGAGGTAATCTCTTAAACAAGAAATAACTTAAACTAAACTTTAACTTATTGTGTTTGTGGTATTAACAACTATTATTATAGCTGTTAAAAAAGCTCTGCAAAATAAACAACCTAAGGGCACGTGTCAATAAAAGCTAGTATTTGCTGTCAACTAACGTTGATTGTTGAGCTTTGGTCGTATGTAATATTAATGATATAAGGCCAACAAAGTTGTTTGCTTTCTCCCTGCTATGTTATGGAGATGTATGATACAAACAAGGTGATTTATTAATGCAAAGTAAAATATTTTTTTTATTATAAGGTAGTAAAGAGAGTAACATAAGGACATTTTTTCCAGTCTTAATACTTCCAATAAAACAGTAAATGCTTAAAATAACAAAAAAACTGTTTAATTATACTTAAATTAGGTTAATTTTACATGCAGTTTCTTTAATATATTATGTGATTTGTTAATTTAAAACACTAATAATTTTTCAATTGATTACAGGTATTTTTTTAGACACTTTCAAAATATTAATGAAACTATACTAAATTAATAATATAATAATACCAGTAAATCTGTTAAAAAGCACGTTAAATCTAAAATGATATTGAAATGTCCTGAATCGAGATGAAACCTTTGGCACAGATCAACTATAAAGTGTCGAAAGAAAAAGTGGATCCTACGAAAGGGGGTGTTTTTTACCCCCTTTTCCCCCTTTTTACCCGCAAGCATAAAATTATTTAAAATGTTTTTTTTTTCATGTTTATTGGTTTATATAGGTTTTTTGGGCCACTTAATTTAAATATACTATTAGAAATAACATTTAAGGGCTTAAAAGGGTTTATTTACCCTTTTTTATTCTCTACACCCCTAAAACTTGTATTTCGCTAAATAAAAATGGGTAAAATTAGAAATGGCTGAAAATTTTTTATTTTTTAATGTAGTGAAACAAAATTTTAGAAAGAGATACTTACCATGAAAAAATTTACTATAAACTATAAAACACAAAGAGTTTATTCAAAGTGTTACAAAAAGAAGTTACAGCAAATCAAAAAATTTAAATATTATATTTTATTCAGACGTTATTATTACAATTAAAAAAACATATTCTTGGGGTTATTATATATTTATATAAAGTTTCTAAAAAAATATAATTGCTCTACCAGGTTAGTCAAAAAGGAAAAAAGAGTATATTTTGTATAAATTCTTTGTGTGTTATATTTACCTTTTTCATGGTATGTATCTATTACCAAAGTTTTGTTTTAATACCTTTAAAAATAAAAATTCCAGAGCCCTCTTTAATTTTACTCATTTTTATTTAGCGAAATGAATGTTTTAGGGGTACGGGGGGTAGAAAAAGAGTAAATATTATATTCGAATTCAGTGGCACAAAACACCTATATAAACTATTAAAAATAGAAATGTTTTTTTTAATAATTTTATGCTTGGGAGAGGGGTAAAAAGGGTGAAAAATGGGGTAAAAAACAACCCTTTTAGTTGGATCCCCTATTTCTTTTCGACACTTTGTAGTTGATCTGTTTCTGTAGAGAATGCAAAAGGTTTCATCTTGACTCATGACCTTCTAAAATCATTTATCAGATTTACCCGGACTATAAGCATTAAAATTAAAAAAACTGTTATTTTTACATTTGTAAGTTTATAATAACATATGATTACATTAAGAGTTTTAGTTTATGTACAGAGTCATCCAACGAGGACTATATTTAGCCATATTGGTGGCTTACTGTAATAAATATTATTTTCCTGTTTAGAATTGGGCTACTTTTCTAAATATGTTGTTTCTCAATTCGTCAATATTTGTGTTTCTCTTACGATGTACTATATTTTTTGATGTTCTATAAAAACATGTCCGTTATTGCTTTACAAAGTAACTGTTTGGGCAAATAGGGTACTTTAACTGTTACTCTTAAAAGTTTCATTATTTATTATCTTCACTTACTAATGTAAAATGATATCTAGGGGCGACGCTAGGATTGTCAAAATGTTTCGTCTGAAAAGTGAGACCCTCACCAAATATATACCAGATGTTATTGGCTTCAAGGAAAACACTTTGTTAAAGAAAATTTTAATTTTGGAATATGCAAAAAGTTAATTTTTGTTTTTTGACCCTACCAAAAAAATCTAAGTCTTAAAAGCGAATCCTCTATTTGCATTTTTTCGTGAATTTAATCAAATTTTTTAGTCAAATCCCAAATTTGGCAAAATTACCTGTTTTTCTAAAAGAGAGAGCCAATTAAATTTTTTTCAGTCAGCAATTTTCTTATGCAAATATTTCAGATACCTCTAATTTTAAGAAAAGTGCAGATATTTTTGCGAAATGTTGTCTATGTATCTAACACACGAAATTAGCTTTTTCTAAAAAAAAACACTACTCAATGAGATAATAAATATTTCAGAGCGGTTAACTTTTTGTTTTAAAACCGGCCACTTTTTATGAAATAAGGAGTTTTATTATATATAGTTTTTTATTTAAATATCCAAATTTGGCTTTTTTTAATTGCATTATGTGACCGTAATTAAAGGTGCTTTTTATTGACCTAAAACACAAATAAAAATAAATTTATTAAATATATTGTTCCAAGTTCCAATGTAGTTTAATGCCAGAGTATTAGATAGGTTAGATTTCCCAACATTTAAAACATTATAAAATATGTCATACCTTAGGCCGTACTTTAAGGTTTTTCTATTTTGTGCAGTGCTATATATTTTTTCCAAAAAACAACTTAAAAAAGTAAACCTAAGCATTTTTGCAGACAATAGTATGCAAAAAGAGATTAAGCATCGAATCACACAGGCAAATAAATGCTTATTTGCAGTACAAAGCCTACTAAAATCAAAATTTATCACAAGTAAAGCCAAAACCGTAATTTATCAAACAATAATACGTTCAGTAGCAACGTACGCCATTGAAACAGGGACACTGACAATTCGCGACACAGAGCTTTTAAGAAGTATTGAGAGAAAAATTTTGCGCATCATATATGGCCCCGTTCGAGACCCTAAAACCGGCCAATATAAAATAAGAAGCAATGCTGAGCTTGTTTAAATATATCAAAGCTCAGGAGATAAAGTCCGGCAGACTAAGATGGGCAGGGCACGTGCAGAGAAGCCAAAACGATCGCTTAATAAAACGGCTATAGGAAGAAGCACCACCAGGAAAGAGACCACTGGAAAGATCTAGGCTTAGGTGGAGAGATAACATCATTAAAGATCTGGCTATCCTTGGAGTAGACCAGCAAGAATGGAGAGAGATGACTCATGACCGTTCCAGGTGGAGGCAGATAGTCAAGGCAGCCGAGACCCACCCTGGTTTGTAGTGCTACGGAGTGAGTAAGTAAGTAAGCATTTAAATAAATTAGTTAACCTTGTTGATTGTAAGTTATTTAAAATAGAAACAAAGCTTTACTCTTGGTGTTGTAGCTTAAATAAAATATAACTGAACATGGTAGATAATACATTTTATAGCATATTCAAGGTCCGAAAAAAGTTGAGGTTTAGAGGATATATCCAAAAATATTAAAGTTACAAAAATGATTTTTATATTAAAGGTATTGGGACAGAGATAACGCATACTGTCAAAATTTTACTAATATAGCTTAATAAACTGAAAATTAAACTTTTACATATTTTTGAAAGAAACATTTCGGTAATCTATCAGCTTAATCTAACAATGCTTAGACTCTAAACGGGGTGTTTTATGGGTTCTAAGTTAAAGGGACAATAACTTAATATAATAACTAAATAAGGTAATACAAGTAAATCGAACAAATAAAGCAAATATTATTCCGGAATAAAGAAAAACTATATAAGGCCTTACAAAATGCTGTGGAAAAAAAATTTGAAGCAGATTCTTCATCTAAACATACAAAAAAAAGTTTTTATGTTACGTGGACTTTAAAGTTTTTCGTCTTTAATAGTTTATTTTACATTAACCAAAAACCCATTTAGATATTTAGATTAATTTAAGTACACGCAAATGTTATACTAAAGGTCACATTTATATATACAAAATTGTTTTTAAAGCCACTTACATCAGTAGCGTTCGTTCCGGCAAGTCTGGACGCCACTGGTTTTTCCTAAAATTAGTGCTGCTTAAAAAGTTTTTTTGTTTTTTTTCTTTCCCACTTCCTTTTTTAAAAATATAAATAATTACTTAAATAAGCAGTACGATTTATTTATTTATTTATTTTAAGTTATCCTTTTTAAAACAGTGTAATAATTTTTAAGTTTAAATCAAATGCTGAAAATAATTTTTCTGTTCTAGTAGGTTTAAATATGCCCTTTAAGGATACATTTGCGTGTACCAGAACTTATCTCATTATCCCAAGGGGTTTTCGATAAAATTAAAATAAAGCATTAAATATAGACCCCAAATTACCAAACGAAGCATTTTAAGACCTATGTTTATATGAACTTTTTTTCAAATTTTTAGATGACGAATGTGGTCTTAAATTTTTCTTACAACATTCTGTAACACCGTGTACACATAACCTATTATTAATTATTATTATTGTTAAAAATTCTTAGGTACAAGCCTACATTATTTTGAATAAAGAAAATGGACAATCTTTTTCTAACAAGGCGCTAACGATCAACTTTTACCTATGTACTACGAGCCGTAGGTAAGTATTAAACGACAGGGACTAAAGAGTATGTCAAAAGCAATACTTACAGCGTTTACAACCAATCAGTGGCGGAACAATTTTGCGTTGCAGCAATCAGTCATATTATGTTATGCTTGATCAGATTGTCATATCTTTATTTATTAATTTTTTTCTGCATAACTTTTTAGCCGTATTATGGAATATTTTTTTAAAATTTGGGTTAAAGTATTTGGTTTAATAAATTTTCTTATTTGGAGAGACTTTTAAAGAAAAATTAAACCTAATAGAGTCTAAGTCATCTATATCATACAAAAAAGAAACAAATTAAAACTAATTATTTGTAATTTTTGTTTTTTCATTGTGACTTTGTGTAAGGTGTTATTAATGTTTTCCAAAACACATGTATTGCAAAATGTTTATCCAAGAAAAAATAAAAAATTTGGTAAACACAATGAAATTAAAATTTATAATTTTAAAAAAATATATATGTTATGTATGTGTTCTTATGATAAGTCTCTGGGCCAGCCAGTGTATAAAAACCTTATTTAACACATTCAAGTATGTAAATAAAATTGAAACAAATAAATAAATAACAACTTTTAATTAAGATTATCAGGGTAATGATTTACAATTGCTTATTTAAAATATACTAGTACATAATTCTTTTTAAACATGTTCCGCCTTCTAGATATTCGTGAAGGGCGGTAAAAAGTTGATACAAGAAACCGTTAATAAATGATCGGCTCAAATATATTGTATAAAAGCAGTGTTAAACAATGCTTAAATTAAACACAAAATATATTTTTTATAGGTAACATAATATATTATTGTATAATTTACACGTTAATAGAATTTAAGACGTGTATTATTTATATGGATTGTAGATAGTGTAAAATTTATACAATAATAAGCTTAGGCTGTAATAATAAATTGAAACTTCACAGAAAAATACACTGGTAATAAACAAAATATTTTTATATTTTTTCTAAGAATACAATTTAAATACAGCAGGTACCTACATGTAAATTATAACATTTAGTTTTTAGTCATTAATATGATTCTCATACTATCAGTTAGGTTAATATCTAAATAAAAATTGTTTTATTGTATTAAAAGCAATGTGGTTTATAAATTAAAGCTTAACTTTGTATATATAATGTAATATATTATATAAATTAAATTAATTTTAAAATTTAAAGGATATATAAAATTTTATAGAATAAAATAAAATAAATATACATTCACCGATTTGTCAAGAATAGAGCGATGAAAACAGGTATTTCTTGCCATTCTTTAAAAACTATAGTGTAATTTAATGCAGTATTATAGCAGTAGAAGGTAAAAAAGTGCTTATTGCTAACATCACTTAAAAAAGAGTCAACAGATAATAAATTAACAGATATGTATTTTTTACAAGAGATCTAATTTGCAACCAAAATAATAACCTAATATAAAGTGAGTATGTAAAGAAAAATAATTAAAGGTAAGAAATGGGCATCTTTAATTTGGTTTAAGAGAAATACAAACATCTTAAAAAAATGTTAATACTCATTCAATAATAGTGTGTTAATTTTTAGGTTGTAGTAAACAGTTTGCAACCTAGTTACACTTTTTAGTTATTCTACCATACTTTTGTATTTGCCTTTTTGTTCTTTTGTCTTTCTGTGTGTTGAAAGCTTTGTGTATCGTGATGACAAGAAAGCCCAACATCAACTTGCATTGCGTTTGGTAAAAAAATACAAATTGTAGAAGCTAGTAAAATCTTCCAAAGGAAGATAATAAAATAATTTTTAGTTATAAAAAAGAAAAATTATCTATACCAATGTAATAAAGAGGAAATATTTGATTGTTTCTTTGTTTGCATTAAATAGGCTTCGAAACTACTGGACCGATTAAAAACTTCTTTTACCATAAGAGTCCCACATTATCCCTAATGAACATAGGCTAGGAAACAATTTAAGGAAACTCACCAACTTAAGGGGAAAAATGGGGGGGTTAAGTTTGTATTGAACTTTATCATTTCTGGACTCTAAAGTATAAAAATTGGTATTAAGGCTTTTGAATATGATTAAAAATAACCTGTTTTAATATTTTTTAGATTACATCTGTTGAAGGGTTAAAATGGGGATGAAAGTTATATGTACAAAAAAATTGTCATTTTTAAAGTTGTAAATATGGGGGTTGGTAACTTCTAATTACCCAGAAAAATAGGAGACCCTAGCTAAGAAAGGGCTTCAGGAAACTTCCCTCCCTAAAAGGGTAGAATGGAGCGAGGGTAAAAGATTGTGTGTAACTTAATTTCTGGATTCAGAAGTATGAAAATTGTTATGTAGGTTATTAATTATAATTAAGAGTTATCTGTTTTAACATTTTTGAAATTACATCCCTAGGGAGTTTAAAATGAAGATAAAAGTTTGTATCAAAAAATCGTTAGATTTTAAGGTTGTTAATATGGGAATTTGTAATTAAGTTTCTAAACTTCGTTATTTCTGAATTCAGAAGTACAAAAATTGGTATGTAGGCTACTGATTACGATTAAAAATGATCTGTCATTAAATTTGTTAAATTACATCCCTTTGGGTAAGGGTTAAAATGGGGATGAAAGTTTGTATAGAAAAATCATTATTTTTAAAGTTGTAAATATGGATGTTTTTAATTACCCAGAAAAATGGAAAATGGTATTATTTTTGGAACTCTATTGCGTGAGGGATTTAAAAGACGGATAAAAGTTGTAAGAGAAATAAGTTCCAACTTATTAACAAATGCTATTTATATTATTGAAAATGATAACAAATGAAATACGATAAAATAATAATGTTCAATTGCAAGACGCGCGCTACGCCGTAAAGTGTGTGACGAATGATAGAGCGCGGGGAGCGTGATGTCATGTGACGTAACGGAGTGTAAAGGGGGCCAGATACCTGAAGCCAGATGTGGTTGATGCACGTATCAAATGTATGAAGCCGCAGGCGAAATGGTAGTAATTTATCAATATGGTATATCGCCAAAGTGTTTATTTCCTGAATGTTTATATCGTCCTTTGAAGTTTCATAAATAAACCTAAATCTAAGTTTTAAACCGTTTTGTCTAATCACTTTTGTTCACATTTTAACTTCTTATCTTATTTTTGGACATTCTGGCAGACGCGTGACAATTACCAAAATGTTTTTTTGGGTTATTTAATTTGCACAACTGATTACCGAAAACATCTTAATAACAAAAAAACCATCATTTGTTTTTTGATCACCATGTATATTATATTTAAATATTAACATATACATATTGCATTAATTACAAACTTAAATTAAATTAAGGAAAATATGTATTAAAAAATAAACTAGGAACGCCAATGACTCAAATATTCAATAACATGCATGGTCTTATGATCGACACTTAGAGTATTTGGACACTTTGATAATAGACAAACCTGTCAATTACTACCCTATAAACAGATATAAAATCAGGCAAACGTTGTCTTAGGGGTTAATACTGTTCACACTCTTGATTGCCATACAATATTAAATTTATTATCGAAAACTGATTTTAAAAAAATGGGTAAGTTATTTTTTTTAATATGTTAATTTTTACCAATATAAAAACAATTTGAAGGGGTCACTAAAATTAACTTTTTTTTTAATGTTCTTAACTTACAGAGAAAGACAAAACGCTTTTGGTAAAAATGAATTATTGTTTTACCCTCTCACTCACACGCACAAGAGCTATTTTAAAGTTTATAATTTATGATTATTTTTTTCTGGCCAGGTTTTATTTATAATGTTAGCCTGGCCTAAGACAAGGCTGCACAACATCTTTGATAGTCGGGCAAAATATTTAAAAGTCACAAGACAGCCACTGATCACTGACGGTTCTTGTTTTTATTACTTTTGACAACAATTTAAATTAAGTAAGCAACGAAAATAATGCATTCTTTATATATACTTTATTAAAATATTAAAATATATAATTATTTTATTCTATTAAGATTATTTTAGTTGAAAGATTATTTGGCTTTCTCTAGAATATAGAACATAGAACTTATTTTAAATTCTATAAAAATCTAAATTGTTTTGTACATTGTAAAGGGATAATCTACCCTTGCCACAATACAGGGTGTTTCCTAACTATGGTACGAAACTTCAGAGGGTGATTGGCTAGGTCGTTTTAAGAAAAAAAGTTCCTATGAACATATGTCCGGAGTTGCTTAAAGTAAATGAGCAAAATGTCCACCTTTCATAAAATACGGGACTGCAATCGATTTGTCATTTTTTTTAAAAAAAACTACAAAAAAAAGTCATTGATTGGTTCACCAAATCGTTTAAGGATATTTATGTTATGATATTTAAATATCGTTTTTTTTTTAAGTCTCAGACAATCAATGACAAATCGATTGCAGTCCCGTATTTTATGAGAAGGTGGACATTTTGCTCATTTACTTTAAGGTCGAAATTGTTTATTTTTTATTTTTGGTTTTTATTTTATGTTGTCCATGGATAGCTTTTAGAATGAGTTAATGTGGTTTTTTTTTTTTCTCGAAAACGAAGCTAGATATGAAGAAAACACAGGAAAGTAAAAAGTTGTATTTTTAGTTGCTTAATCTTAAAAAATATAAAAACTATAAGAAAAAGTTATTTGTGTACTTCTTTTCGTCAATAATATGGCTGTGGTGCCCACTGAGACGCCACTGGAGCTAATAATTTCAATCTAGTTAGAGCTAAATAAGCACCTTATTACTTCAAATAACTGCACCAAATTTCGACCAAATCGGTTTTAGGATATTTATGATATTTTATAAATACCGTTTTTTTTTTAAACTTCAACGCCCTGTATCTCAGAAACGAAGCAACTCCGGACATATGTTCATGGGAACTTTTTTTCTTAAAACGACCTAGCCAATCACCCTCTGAAGTTTCGTACCGTAGTTAGGAAACACCCTGTATAACTAAAAACATACAAATATTTTTTCTAATAAATGAACCTAATAAAAGATTTAAAAAATATTTTTTGGTGTAGGTTGCTTGTACCTATGAATCAGGTAACAGACATTAATATACGATCCTAACATATTTAAACACATGTTGTTACTCTAACACGATAATCAGTTAATATACTATGTTGTAAACTGCATCAGTAATTTTTACATCAAGCACAAAAAAGATCTTGGACTCCCATTGTCTTTATTTGTTAACAACGTTTCGGTTAGTGATGTATCTCCAACCGTTTTTAGGTGATACTTAACTAAGAACTATTGTTAAAAGCTACGACTTATATACTATCCGTTGTTCAGAGAAACTTGACCGATTTTTCACGGTTCAGCAGAGGAATATCGCTACAAGGCTTTTCGTGCAGTGGGTTTCTTTATGAATAATTTTTGCTTCCGACCATTGTATGTGGTGTTGTTTTGACCATGCGTGTTCGGCAATCCCTGATTTCGACGTTTCACCTCGTTCCGTATGTTTTTTGTGTTCTTTAACTCTAATTTATAGTGGTCTTTTTGTTTCCCCGATGTATACTTCATTCTACATTCTACATTCACAAGGAATTTGGTAGATACAGTCAGTTTGTGAAACATTGTTGTCCGGTCTCGTCTTAGTAAGAATACTTCTCAGAGTGGTTTGGGATTTAAATGCTGTTTTAATATTATACCTATTCGCTATTCTGCGGATCTTTTCTGTTCAGTTCCCTTAATATACGAAATAGTCATAAATATTTGGTCCTGTGAAGTCTTGTTCAAATTAGAGTTCTTTGTCTTATCTTGATATTTATCGATTGTTTCCTTAACCAATCTCTCATTGTAGCCGAGATCCCTAGTTATATTACTTATTTCGGCTTGCAGAGATTCCTCACTGTTTCATAAGGTCACCGCGCGGTTATATAGAGTACGTATGACTCCTCGCTTTGTTTCGTTAGAGTGATTGGAATTCTGGTGTAAATATTGTCCGGTGTGGGTAGGTTTTCTGTATACCAGGGTTTGTATATGTCCATTATTTCGTTTGACTAAAACGTCGAGAAAAGGTAGAGCCGAATTTTGTTCCTTTTCCATTGTGTATTTGATACAGGGTTGAAGACAATTTAGATGTTTTAAGAAACCTTTTAGTTCTTCGTCATTACCTGTCCATACAATAAAAGTATCGTCAACATATCGTAGCCAAACTTTTGGTTTGATTAGTGCAGTATTAATTGCGTGTTCCTCAAACCATTCCATATAAATATTTGCTACCACTGCAGAGAGCGATGAACCCATGGGAAGTCCATCGTCCTGCGCATAGTACTTATCTTTCACTTGAAAGTAAAAACTACGAAGGCACAGCTCCAACAATTCCAACACTCCATCCAATGTACGTTTTAACTACAGTTTGTTAACACGAGGCATTAACATTTAAAGATTTGGAGAAGAAGAGAAAACCTCTGCAGGCAGTAGATTCCCCAGTCCTATTTTCCAAATGAAATATGCTGATGTTTTTACTTCAAACGTCGACTTATACAAAAACATTTCTTTTTAATTGTAATAATTATTAAAGATAACTGGGTTCGCAAGGCGTCTTCTTCTTCTTCTCTAGGAGTCGTCTTGATTTATTACCGGAGCCAGCTTAGCCTCTTGGGCTTTTTGTGCCTCGCAAGGCGGCTAAGACCGGTGTCGGTAAATAGTTTCTCACTGTCAACAATATATTTTTTTATTGCGCCTCCAATTGCGTTTTAATTTCGTATTGATAAGCAGTTATTGAGTAAGTTTGATCAAATAATAACCAATTTGTTCAATTGAGTAATAAATAAAAATGTAAGTTTTGTTTAAAGTTTAATAAAAATTGAGTTGTTGACGCTTGGTTTGTTGTTTGTTTGTATCTATGTTGCTATAACACTTTTAGGTTAGTAAAGGTCCAGCAGAGGAAAAATGAAACTTTGCGGACGCACTACACTGTCAAGTATAACAAATTAACTTAGGTTTGAAAAAAATATATATTTTTACCTAACTATAGCAACTATTCACCGACACCGATCTAAGCCGCCTTGCGAACCCACTTATCTTTAATAATTATTACTATTAAAAAGCGATGTTTTTGCATTAATTTGTCAATGTATAAATAAAAAACAGCATATTTCATTAAGAGGAAAAATTGCTTTTTATATCTTGCTCTCTAATACCAGTCTTACTTCGTTCGGCTGTTAAACACGAGCGTGCCATGAAAATTATCACTTTTTCTTCACATAAAATTGGAATACTATTAAATATTCTTTGAATTTTTTTTCTATTTTAGGAAACTGTGCAAAATTCGTTTTTTTCTTGGTATAACAACATTGGGTAACGTTTTAATGCTTTTGTAGTTTTTTCTACCCTTGCGCTATCTAGCAAGGTTCTGAATTTTTTTATTTCTGAATCATACAAACTCTCGACTATATGATCTGCTACATATTGTTCCTAACCGTGATGACAAAGGATCGCTAACTTTAAATAATTTAGGTTTTTTTTGTATAAAAATGTACATATAAATAGTTTTCCGTGTTTTTTTCTATTTTCTATTTTTTTTATAAATTGACTGCTCCAATAGGCTAGAAAAGGCCAATTGGAAAAAATAATTTAAAATATAGTGTTTTATTAAGGTAAAGTTATTCCATTTAAAACATATTTATTTTAGGGCGTAACCTACCTTCACCTGTACCCTGTAGAGTTTGTGGTGACAGGTCGTATGGAAAGCACTATGGCGTGTACTGTTGTGATGGTTGTTCTTGTTTTTTTAAAAGAAGCATTCGAAAACATGTATTTTATACCTGTATAAGTAAGTTTTCTTTAAAACTATTATATTGAGGAATACGTGACAATAATTAATACGAATTTACATACATATTATACTGTATTGATATAATATGTCCATATGATTTGCTAAGTAGTTTGAACAACATTAAACAAACAGTGGTTTTAAACGATTATATACATAGTATTTTTTATGTTTTTATTCCTTTTTAATATGTATAAATAACGTTTTGCCAATATCATTTTTATCAGAACTTTTGTAAAATTTAAATTTGCCGATGTTTATAATATATTATATTTATTATTGACATTTTATTAATAAGGTATTACTTCTAACATGAGGTCCATTCACACACGTTAGTGATGTCTCAGTACCATATCAGTACCGCCTTCATCTATAGTTGTGATGTATGGGGTAATTCAGTAATGCCTGATCAAACAGGTCCGTCAGTCGTCAGTTGGTAGTGGCAGTACCGGGGCATGAACTATTATGCAAAATCGCTTATTTTACAGAGCTTTAACTGCCATAGCTTTGGATGATAAAGATCAAGAGAATCAGCTCAAGAAACGAAAATGGGTTAACTAGCCATTCATAAAAATGGATTGGAAAAATAATTTATAACACTGTATAACAAATTAAATAATATAAAATAATAATAAAACAGTTTAGTAAAAAAATAAATACGTCTATTATAAAATTGTAATAATTTCCTAGAATATCGGTTTGCAAAGGTTTACTCTAAAAAGGCGCACCTGGGGAACACACATTTTTTATTATGCCCTTGGCTTAAGTATTTCCCAACTT